>ML438485.1:0-78146 GCA_005239525.1 Nicotiana knightiana | reverse complement strand
AAAGCACATAAAATGCAAGGTATATAATGCTTAAAATCATGAATTCTAGCCACGCATCAGGGCGCCTGCCAATTACTTGAACTTGAAATAAATTCCCTCATTCTCCATGTGGGCGCCTGCCAATGACTTGAACTTGAAATAAATTCCCTTATTCTCCAGGTAGGCGCCTGCCAATGACTTAAAACTTGAAATAAATTCTCTCGTTCTCCAGGTGGGCACCTAATGCTGACTTAAAACTTGAAATAAATTACCTCGTTCTTTAGGTGGGCGCCTGCCAACTACTTGAAGTTGAAATAAATTTCCTCATTCTCCAAGTGGGCGCCTGCCAATGACTTGAAACTTAAAACTCTTAAAATAAATACCCTCGTTCTCCAGGTGGGCGCCTGCTACTACAATAAAACAAGACAAAACAAAAGAAACTTTTCTGCCCCAGTTTGCACTAGGGAGATTTGTGAGTTGTTAGCAGAACTATGAATCACCTATGATGTTGATGAAGGATGTCATGATGAGAGTAAAATTAAAGACTCGAATAGGATGTGTGTCTCATGTAAGTAAAACCAAGAAAACTTTGACTAGCAAATGCATCTGCTAAAAACGTGAATGTCTCAACCTAGGAAGTGCGTCTCCTAGGGGTGAAACTTGAATTAATCAAACTTGGAAGTGCGTCTCCTAAAGAAATAAAATCTGAAAAACCCAAACTAGGAAGTGTGTCTCCTATATTTAAGATTGAACTTGCGGAAAACTAGAAACTTAAGCTTGACTAAAGTAAAAACTGACCCTATTATCCAGACAGGACCCCTGATTTCAAGAAAACTAAAGATTGATAACTTAAGAAAACTAAAAATTGAGCTCTTTTTTTTTTCAAATCCAGACTTCCCTTTTTTCATATTATTATCCTAGGAGAAAATTCATCAGACTAGATTTTCTTATCTTAGGAGAAAAGTTCATCAGGCTAAGACGTTTATCCTAAGAGAAAGTTCATTTGACTAGGTTTTTTTCTTCTTTTTTTTTTGGTATCTTAGGAGAAAGATTCATCAGACTAAGATTTCTTTCGTAGGAAAAAGTTCATTAGACTAGGTCTTCTATCTTAGGAGAAAGATTCATCAGACTAAGATTTCGATCCTAGGAGAAAATTCATCAGACTAGGCCTTTTTTTTTTGGTATCTTAGGAGAAAGGTTCATCAGACTAAGATTTCTATCCTAGGAGAAAGTTCATCAGACTAGGTTTTCTATCGTAGGAGAAAGTTCATCAGACTAGGTTTTCTATCTTAGGAGAAACATTCGTCAGACTAAGATTTCGATCCTAGGAGAAAAATTCATCAGACTAGGTCCCTTATTTTTGTTATCTTAGGAGAAAGATTCATCAGACTAAGATTTCTATCCTAGGAGAAAGTTCATCAGACTAGGTCTTCTATCTTTGGAGAAAGATTCATCAGACTAAGATTTAGATCCTAGGATAAAATTCATCAGACTAGGTCTTTTTTTTTTTTGGTATCTTAGGAGAAAGATTCATCAGACTAAGATTTTTATTGGGAGAAAATCCATCAAAGTAGGACTTTTTATCCTAGGAGAAAAAATGTGAAGAGAAATGGCAACATTTTATGCACACTAGCAAGACAAATAAAGGCAAAGATTTGAGAAACTTCCCTTTGTCGGATCTTCTCTTCTCTTTTTCTTTTTCTTTATTTTCTTCTCTTTTTGTTTTGTTTTTGAACCAACCTTCTTACACTGCTTTGTTCATGTTTCAAACAAAGAAAATTTTGTCAGTTTTAAAAGTGGTGGTGAGTTTGTGGCCTTGATGTCTTTGGCAGCTTGGCTTTGTGATCATCCATCCTTCGCAAGAACGACTGTGTTGGTAGTTGGCTGTATTGCTAGGAGACTCTGTCCTTTACTTTCTGTATCAACCCTGATTATTTCGCCCCCAGTGCCATTTGTGTTTTGTGGCTCAGTTAGCCTTATCTAAAAAAAATGATTTCTTTTCTGGGATAACCTTTTTGATATCTTGAATGGCTTTGCTTTTGAGCAATTTGTCTGTTAGAAAGAATCACAAGTGGTAAGTGCCTTTTTCACAATGTGCACACTTAATAGTCCTTGTTCGGTACTACAGAGGATCCCTGATTAACTTCGAGGTTATCTTTGCTTGCTTTATCCAAGTAGGCTGACAAGAGCCTTTTGGGGGGGAGCCTTTGCATGAATCCTCAGGGCATGTTGATTGTAACAACTGAGTGTGCTGGCCAAATTTACTTTGTGCAGCCGAAAAACTGGTAGCAGATTTTGAAATCTTTTCTTGCTTGTTTTTACAAGGACCGACTCAGAGTGAAATACCACAATGATGCAAAGAAACAATATTAACAAGAAATGCCCCTGTCGGGAAGGACAGAAGGGAGAGTTCTTTTTTTCATTTTCCTTTTTCATTTTTATTTTGCGGTAACTAGCCTTAATGATTATGACATGCATTTTGGACTTAATGGCCTGATCTATCAAACTGAACAAATCTTCCCTTTTACCATTATTATGACTTTGAAGTCAGGCTTGTTCGTGACAATCATTTGCATCAGCTTCACGACTCACTATCGACTAGTGGTGCCCCGAGGGGTTTTCACCAACAAGTCTCTCTCGTTTACTTATCTCTACTTACCGTCGCCTTACAGTGCCCGTGAGGGTTTTAACTAGTAAGACTCTCTCGTTTTTCTTTTATTTTTCTTTTCCTTTTGATTTCTTGTGTGAGAAACTTGACAGTGTTCTATGTCGCGTGACAACCGTTGCTCATTGCATGCTTCTCTTAGCATTCTTGAAGGCATATCACGAGGTCTTTACTTGGAAGGTTTTTTGGATAGGGTTGGAAATAAAAGTCGGCATGAAGGCTCAAAGTAGACTCAAAATGAAGGGGTTGTAGATTTACAACTCTTGGAATCGACTCTTTCAAAAGTAAAAATAAAATATTTGCCCCAATTTCAGATATTGGGAATTTTCTTTTTGGATTTTTTTTCTAAATTTTTATTTGGTTGGACCGAACCGTGTAAGGCTTCCTACGTATCCTTTTTTAAAGGAATCAGGTCTAATGTAGTTCAAACATCTGACCTAACTATATTTTTTTCATCTTTCTTTCTTTGTCTTTTTCTTTTTTTTTTTCTTTTTTTTTCCCTTCTTTTCAAAACAAGTTGCTCTAGCCTTTATTTTCTGGGGGCATAGACCTTTGACTGTTCTTTTTTTATTTTTGTTTTTCACTTGAACTTTCTGAGAGTTGCCCTAGTTTGTACTCTTGGGACATGGACCTTTCTTTTCATTTTTATTCATTTCATTTTTTTTTGTACTTTTGACTCTAAACTTGATTCCAAAATAGGGTGGTCAAAGGAAATAACACAGGCTCGAAAGGGATAACAAAGGTTATAAAGTGTTTGGATAGCAGAAAAAGGGCCTCTCAGCCTCGAGAACGCCAAACATATTATCTCTTCACAATCACCACATTAAAACATGTTGCTTTCTGGATCTCTTTCAGTGTAAAGCTGTATGAGCAATACTTTCCTCGCAGTGAATGACCCTTGTCAATTTGAGTGACCTTTTTTCAATTTTGTCTTGATGTAGAAGATGGATTTTGCCAATAAACTTATCCATTTAAAGTTCACTGGGATACACCTTCTTTTGAAAAACACTTTCTATCTCTTAGTGTTAAACAAATTTCAACCCGTCCGATTATCCTTAAGCCCGATCTTCTCACTGATTCAAAAGGTAGAGATCCTTAACTATTATAAGCATGATAGTCTCTATTCATCTGCAAATAAAATACATCTAATATCTAAAAGTGTAACTCTTTTTGTAGTTTTAATTTTATCAAGTAAATCTACTAAAACTGAAATAAAGGCTAAAAATTAATATTAAACTTAGCGAATATTTACCTATTAAAAAGTGATGAAAAATTCAAATATAGTCAAAAATTTGGTGCTAAAAAAGATCTACTGGTTTTGTGGAATTTTTGGGGGTTTGATTAGTGGGATGATGTTTGAAAGAGTGAGGGGAGTGGATATGGGTGGTTTTTGGGTGGTTTTAGGTGTCGCCGCCGCCGTAGGTGATTTCCGGCGGCGGATCAGGGCGGAGGGTGGAGAGGCAGCTAGGGTTGGGGTGAGGTTTAGAGAGAGAGATGTGAGAGAGGGGGAGACGGAAATGAGGGGGTAGTGGGTGTTAGGACACTTAATAAAATGAATAGTGAGTTCCGAGCCATTGGATCTTGTGAAGATCAACAACTTGGATTGATTGGCACCAAAACGGTACCGTTTGGTTTAGACGGGATTTTGAACTGGATTGAGTATTGGGCTTGGGGTGGTTTTGGACTGAATTTTTGGATTGGGTTGGCTTAAAATTGGCCCAGTCCAGCCAAGGTTCACTAGACCCACTTTTGTTTAATTAAACTTTTAAAAATCTAATTAATGTAATTTAATCCTAAATTAATGTACTAAATTATATTAAATTGTAGAATTAAACTAACTATCTACTTGTACTATTTACATAATTAGTCAATTTTAAATTATTAAAAGAAAGATTATTTCAAATTTTGAAAAATAAATAATTTTTGTGATTTTCTTCTAATAGTATAATCAAATTATGTAATTAGATACTAGATTCAATTAAAAACCTAATAATGCTATATGATGAGGATTTAAATATTTTTGTTGTTTTTCATGACTTCAAAAATGAAAAATGCAAATAATTTCAAATAATTACCAAAATTCTAAAAAGAAATCTTAAAATAAATAGGAATAATCTATTTATTAGTTTTGTAGGACTATTTTTGGTGGGGTAAAAATTACATGCTCACAACGAACATAAAAACTAGTATGATAAATAAATATATTTATTCAAATTAAAACTCATTTTTCATACACAAGTTAAAACCCTCTTTCGTAATTATATTCAACCCTACCCTAATTAATAACCAAAACATGTAATTAAATACACTTAAGTCCGGTAGCAACAGTTATCAGTAGAGTAGCTTAATAGGTCGTAATTTCATTTAAGGTGTTCAAACTTGAAATAAGTAAAAATGTTTTCGATAAAGGGTGTTCAATTTATATTATATATCATTAAAATCTAATATTTTATACATATCTACAGTGTAATATTTCGACCAAGGGTACAGTTGATCTCCCAGCGCGAATCCGAATTTAGTCGGGCCCCAACATAGATATAGAATATCGGGTGGGAAACCAAAAAAGGAAGTAACACCTAAAAAAGGAAAAAAGATGGACCTACATATTAAAAATTTCGTATGGAGACGATGTTACATATAACCGAATCTTTGCTTCTTTTAACTAAATGAATAAAAAATGTAAATCTTAGAAAACCATTTCGTAATTTAAAACCTTGATTAGCACCCTTTTTCACCAAATGTTTAATCTAAGTTAACTTTGAAATTCAGAAAGCTATTATTTTTTTAATGATTCAAAGATGCTTAATGGTTTAATTGCCTAAATAGAAGTGTATTTGATGATAGCCTGTATAATTGTGCAGCTGTATTTTTCATATTAATGTCCAATCCCATAAAAATTGTCAATAACAAAATATAAGAAACATTACTACGAAAAATGCAGGATTCCGATTAGAAGACAACACAAAATGTGGAATTGGAACAAGATTCCCAATTTTTTTATTTTTTATTTTTTATTTTTAAAATTTTGTATCTAGTTAAACATCATCACATATGAAAGGGACGTAAAAAATTTATGGAAACAAAAAGTGTGTTTTGTTGAAAAGTAAATTAAAATAGCGGATTTATATGTGATATTAAGATATGTAGTGTAGTGATTCAACAAGACAAAGGTACATGTGAAAGTTGTACGACTAGTTACTAGTAACATAATACAATAATACAAAAAAAGGTAAAAATAAATTAAAAATTTAGGAGGAAGTCAATTAAAATTGGAAAGTATCCAAAGAAAAATGGAACAATAGAAAATGTATACCGCCAAAAATCTTCATTTTCCTAAATTAAACACAGAATATCCCACCTTTTAAGTTTCTTATTGGTCTAAATTTGGCTAACGATCATAATTTGCCTTTAATGTAAAATCTTTTCCATTAATTGTTGTTTTCCCTTTTGAAAAATTATTATCTCCAGTCTCCCCTCTGTCACGCTTGGATCTTTCTCAGTTCCTCAATATTCCATTTGGCTAAGTGGTATGAAAGTATACATATTATTTATCAATCTGATTTTCCTCTCCTTGTTGTTTGATTCAAATCAGTCAATTGTCTGTTAATATGCAATATCTGTGTTTGCTTAATGTATATAGTATTTTTTTTGATTAAGCGAAGATTTAGTTGCCGGTTTGAAATGGTGCCTAAGTTCATCGTAGTTTTTAAAGTGCACGAGGTATTTTAGCGTATTGAATAGTTTTTTTCTAGTGGCCGCAGAGATCGATTCATGATTCGAACAATATGAGTTCCCATCTGATTTATTTATTGGAATCGAAATCTGTTAATTCGTGAAATTTTAACACATATACATGTTTCCAAATCTTGATAAGTTTGGTCGCCATTTACTTATGTTTCCTACTGTCATATTATTTATGTTATGTAATCATGCCAAAAAAGGTATTTTACTTTACAGAAAGAAAAAAGAGAAAAAATAATTTTTATTCACGGACAAAATAAATAACTACTAGTAGATTTAATTTTTGTTTGTTTCAAATAATTGGTTTTATTGATCTTGTTTCCCATTTATCAGTTGTTTAGATACACCAGTTGTTTCTATGGAGCCATTTGCAGACCTGGTAAATGCGAAAACCTTCTGTCTCTTGGCTTTTATTTCTTGAAAAATGGAATTGATTAAATCTGTATTCTTTGTAAATATTTGTGTATTTCAGTTGTCTTCACTGATTTTTTTTTTTTTGTAGAGTTGCATTTTGAAAGTGGATGTCCATTGCGATGCTTGCAAAATGAACATGGTGCAAGTTTTAAGCTCCGTATGCGGTAAATACTGATAACCCTAGCTAAGCATATAATATTTGAAAGTTGTTTTCGTGTGATCTATATTCAAGCCGTGAAAGCAATCTATAATACTTGTATTAAATTAGACTTTTACATCACACTTCTAAGAATACAATCCTTCCCTCGACCCCGTGTGAAGCGAGATGCTTTCCGCCCGGTATAAGATTTGAGAGTTGAATTGTTTTGTTTTCTCTTACTAGTGAACTTTTTTTGTGTAGGAGTGTATTCATTGACAATAGATGCAAAAGCAGGAGAAGTAAGAGTATGTGGGGAAGTGGATCCAAACATACTTGTGAAAGCACTAACTAGGACAGGAAAACATGCAGAGGTTGTATATGTTAAGCTGAAACATCCTGCTCTTACTCCTAGAAATCATTATTATGCCAATGACAATCGCTATTATCGTCCTCCTTATGGCGGCCATGGCCATAACTATGGTGCATTACATCAATATGACTACTACAACACAATGGCAATGAGAAGACCTATGGTGGAGCAACCTTACTACTACGGCGGCGGCCATTCTTCCCCATATCCTCCGCCTAGGTACGAATCATTATCCGAACAACTTCACCTCATTGATTATGTTATCTGCACAGTTTTTTGTAAGCAGCATTATATCGATTGGTGTTTTGAGTCAGGACTTCAAATGCATGCGTGCCTACACACATATAGTGAATGTTTTCGGCAAAGTGGTGTCAAATAACACTTTCTAGTACAAGGGTGTCTTTGCTACCACACTCAATTGATGCACTATGTGGCAAACCTACCGGGCTCGTTTGGTACGAGAAATAAAGGATAATTAATCTTTACATTAAATTTGAATGAATTTATCTCATGTTTGATTGGGATAAATCGTGGTAGAACTAATTCCAGAATTGTAGTACTTTTTTTATCCCTATGAGAGCGTGAGATAATTAATCTCAGGATAACTAATTCCGAGATAATTAATCATGGGATAACTTATTTTCCAACGAAATGATCCCTAACGAGGATTTTTTTTAAAAAAGAAATACAAAATATGAAACTACACTAATAATAACAAACAACATACCAAATTAGACTCAAAACTGTATAATGATTTTACATGGCTTACTCATTAGCTTTCTTAACCAATCCCTATTTCTTATAGTATAGTAATTTTTTTTTAAGTGACTGAAAATGCTTGTGTTGTTTTGCAGGTATCACCCATTTTATTACTAATTATTATGTGGAATATGCTGGAAAGGGACGATGACTAAAGGAACAAATTTTTAGCTGTTAAATTCATCAATATTTTAGCTATTTAGTTTGAATTGCTGTACTGCTATGCTTTAACTTTAACTTCTGAATTGATTGGTGGCTATGGATTTTAGAGTTGTGCAGTTTTATTTTAGTTCTACTGTGGTTGACCATTCCCTCAATAATGATTTTAGCCGGTAATTTTTTTTTATTCACCTGCAATATTTACCCCAACCAATAAAATGATGTATGTCTTGGCATATACTTTATTAATACATTTTTTTATCTTAATTTATAATTTAACCAGGATAAATTTACATGATTTACTATAAATACTGAATGCAGGTACATTTTTATCATTATTAGGTCATCTGTCTCTTTCAAAAGTAATAAAAAATAAAAATAATTATAACAATAATGATATCTCGTGATACAGATGAAAGATTTTAAGGCGGTTAACTGGTCAAGGTCAATTATTATGCTCATTAGAGGAAAAAAAATTCAACTGCTCTAGTCAGAAATTGTTGATTTGACCTACTGTTGATACATGTATTTGGCTGCTAGCTAAACAAAAATGAAGATATTTGGATAACATTAGTAAAAAAAAAATAAAAAAAAATGAAAAAACGGTCTCTGGAAAAAATTCAAATGTGTATGGACTGTAGTTTACACATGTTTTTTCTTTAATTCTTGAAATATATTGTCTAATAGATTGTTCACAAATTTAATAGGAATAATAAGTAAAAAACATATTTTGAGTTGTTACCTATTGTATCGTATTGTTACTTTAAATATGATATTTGTTTTGATTGTTACTTAAATTTTATTGTATCGTATCGTTAAATCCGTCGTTACGTAACGACGAAATGTGCCATTTATGTAACGATCGATTTGGTGTGGTCGCGTCGTTACCTTGTCTTTGTCTCTCAATCTCACCCTTCATTATTATTAAATAATTTTATTTTATCATTTACCCGACCTTTTTATATCCGTATTATAATTTTATATAATATTATAAGTTTATTCTTTATATTGCTGGTGTGTGATATAGGAGGATGTGTACAAATAGCCACTAATAGAAGCTGCCTTTATTTTAAAGTCAGTGTTTTAAATGTATTTATTCTTTAGCCATTAGTTTAATGAACTTTTACCTGACTGGACGAAAATACCCTTCTGCTATAACTTATACATAAGCTTTTATTAACGATAAGCACAATTAACTTCAGCAGCAGCAATAGTATTCAACTTACCTGACTGTGATCACGAACTTGCAGAAGCTTCTCCCTCCGGTTTCAAACCATAGTATTCAACTTTCTCGTCCAAAAATCAACATAAATTTACAGTAAGTTATGATTTTGTGTGTTTCTGTTGATTTTTATTTCTTTACTATGAATTTGATGGTAAGAATTAGATTTTTTTTTTTTTTGAATTTATGGATTGATAAGCTTAAGGACATCGCGTCCTGTAATAATTCGATAAAATTGAGGACATAATGTTAAGGATTTGGTGTCCCCGTTTCAAATGGAATTGAAAAGTTTAAGGACACAATGTCCTTAACTTTTTTGTTGTTGTTCTGAATATTACGGAAATACTGTCATAGTTTTGAAAATTGTTTAAAAAAGTTAAGGACACTAGGTCATGAAGTTTGAGTTTCAATTTCATAACTTAAGGGACACTTGGTCCTGAAGTTTGAGTTTCAAGTTCAAAATTAAGGACACTTGGTCCTGAACTTTAGGTTCCAAGTTCAAAAGTTAAGGACACTTGGTCCTTAACTTTGAATTTCAAGTTCAAAAGTTAAGGACACTTAGTCCTTAAATTATAGTACCTGTTCTTAATTATACAAGGATTGCTTTTGACTTGAAGGATGGGAACAATATGCATTATAGTTGCATTTAATGATAGATGGACTGAAGACTATAAGTATCTTGATCATCAAACAAAGCTTTTTCTAGCACCTGAGGCAATTCAATTTGAAGATTTCATTAAACAGATCTTTGAAGTTATTTAATTGGATAGAGACAAGTTTGAAGCAATGGTATGGTTTGATATCAACCTGGGAACAAGCAAGAGAATGCTTGTATCTAAAGATTTAGATCTTCACACATGTATAGAGTTACTAAAAACTCATTCACTCTTCAAGGGCTGTCGTTTCATTGTTGATATTTCGGAAAGAGATTTTGGATCAACAAGCACCCTTGAAAATGTCAAGAGAGAAACTGAACATGACAATCAAAACAAATGCCAACAAATAATAGAAATAGATATGGTTGAAGCTCAACCAATAACTGAAGAGGTGCTTCAAACATTTGATTATATTCAAGTTGAAGGACAAAGCATTTTAGAGATTGACAACGAAAAAGCTTTGGGTATTCAAGTCTTAGAGAGTGCACCGGTAATCGAAGAAGTTGCTGAAAAAACTTCTACTCAACTAACTAGACGAAGGTCAAATTCGAAACAAAAAGAATCCCCAACTGCGATATTAAGAGAAAATACTTCGTTGGATAAAATAAAAGTGGGATCAATATTTGACAAAAAGAAAAGTATAATTAACTGTTTTTCGAATATAGCAATTAAAAGACATTTTGAATTCAAGGTTGTTAGATCAAGCTCAACAAGATATTCGTTGAAATGCAATGATGATAGGTGTAGGTGGAGTGTGCGTGCTTTCAGAATTAAAGATTCAACATTGTTCAAGATAGTAAAGATCGAGAAAAATCATGACTGCTCAGTTAACACTATGAAAGCTGATCAAAGGCATGCAACTTCAAAGTTGATTAGTGGTTACATTATTGACAATCTTCGAGACCCAAGGTTTCAAGTTACACCAGTTTTTGTCATGGCAGAAATGCAAAAATTGCATGGACTAGACATTGGTTATCACAATGCGTGACGTGCTATTCAACATGCTTCTGCTTTAATAAGAGGAACTCCTGAAGAGAATTATGAATTATTGTCTTCATACTTGTATATGATGAGAAGTAAAAACCCGGAACATAAACTAACATAAAGATAGATGACAACAACAGGTAAATAATCAAAAAAGAGTTTATTAGTCTGTTTTATAAACGTTTGCACATGCTGTCTTTAACCAGTTATAAAGTTAAGGACGTGTTGTCCTTAACTTTGACTTTCAATTTCAGAAGTTAAGGACAGGGGGTCCTTAACTTCCACTTACAGGTTTATAAGTTAAGGAAGTGCAGCCCTTAACTTCAACTTACATGTTTAAAAGTTAAAGGACAGACGGTCCTTAACTTTGACTTTCAAGTTCAGAAGTTAAGGACATAGAGTCCTTAACTTCCACTTATAAGTTTATAAGTTAAGGACGGGCAGTCCTTAACTTCGACTTACATGTTTAAAATTTAAGGACAGACAATTCTTAACTTTGACTTTCAAGTTCAGAAGTTAAGGACTGGGAGTCCCTAACTTCCACTTACAGGTAAACAATCAAAAAAGAGTTTATTACCTGTCCTTAACTTCTGACCTTGTTATTCTAACTTCAGGACTACATGTTCTTAACTTTTGACATTGTAAGTCGAAGTTAAGGATTGCTGTCCTTAACTTATGTTAACCTTCTTTTATACTGTATTTTCAGGTTTGTTTATATGTTTTATACATATGGATCATCAATAGCTGGTTGAAATCATTGTAGACCAGTGATTGTTGTTGATGCAACTTTTTTGAAGTCAAAATTTTGTGGTGTTTTAATGATTTCAGTTTCAAAGGATGCAGATAACCAAATTTTTCCACTAACCTTTGGAATAGCAGAATCTGAAAATAACAATTCCTATGAGTGGTACTTTAGTGAGCTCTTGATTTTTTTATCAGACAGACATCAAGATATTGCATATGTCATTGCAAAGGTATATCCTGAAAGCCACCATGGGATTTGTATCTATCATTTGGAGCAGAACCTAAAGCGAAGGAAAGTGAAAAGTAAGGTCATAAAACTTTTTCAAAGTGCTGCAAGAGTATACAAGCGCAAAGGATTTGATCTTTACATGTCAGATATAGCAAGACTTATGACTACTTGATGGAAGAACCACCGGAAAGGTGGGCACGTTCTTGTAGTCCACGATGAAGATATGACATGCTCACAACAAACATAATTGAGTCAATGAATTATGTCCTATTAGAAGAAAGGGAGATGCCTATATTAAGAATGATGGATTTCATCCAAGTGAAGCTACAACGTTGGTTTTATGAAAGAAGAAATCAAGCAGATTGAACTTTTTATGATGTTTCTTGTTGGGTAGAAGAGGAATTGAAGAAAAAGATAGATTTAGCATTTACTTTGAATGTAAGTATTATGTTCTATGTTTAGGTTATTATTTTAATATAATTTAACATAATGTACTAACTTATAATTTTTCAACATTGAAGGTCTTCCCTGTTGATTCATGGCGTTCTAGAGTTGAAGAAGAAGGAATTACTTTCTTGGTGGACTTAAACAAAAGAACATGTGATTGTTTTCAGTTTCAATTTGATGAATTACCATGCATACATGCAATTGCAGCTATTGAGAAGAGAAACATCAAGAAGTCCAACTTTTGCTCGCACTGGTACTTAAAGGAATCTTGGCTGAAAACATATGAAAGACAAATACATCCTATAGGACATACTGATTCTTGGATTGTACCAGAGAGTGTTAAGTCACAAATTATTAAACCTCCAGATTTCAAAGTGCAACCAGGTAGAAGGCAGAAGAGAAGGAATATCCCAGTTACCGAGTCATCAAAAATATTATTCAAATATGGCTGTTGCAGAAGAATTGGTCATAATAGAACAACTTGTATATATTCTCCGACAGTCCATCCATTTTCTAGGAAGCATAGAGAAGAGTATATTTATTGACTCTTTTAAGATTTTGCTATGAATTTGATTCATTTAGATTATTCTTATTTGAGCAGATGTCTGAATTTTCAAAATTTCTTTCCGCTTATGTTCTTTTTTTTCTTTTGATTTCAAAGTTCAGAAGTTAAGGACAAACAATCCTTAACTTTGACTTTCAAGTTCAGAAGCTAAGGACAGGGAGTCCTTATGTCACGACCAAAAATCTAACACGGGTCGTGATGGCGCCAAACACCGGAGTCAGGCAAGCCAACAGTTATTTACTAGTGAGATTATCCTTATTTAACATACCAACCCCACATATTCCCAAAGTTTTAAGCTTAGGTCATTTAAATAAAAGAGAAAACATTAACCAACTTAAGTAAATACAACCACAATGATCATGATCCAATATATACAGTCCCAAAATAAAGAGTCTACAATGTGCGTGCCAGGAACTAGTGTCACAAGTCAACAAGTGAACTAGTAGAATATACAAAAGATTATACAAACTGTACTGCTGTCTGAGAGAAGTAGATAGAAATGAACAAAATATAACTCCATAGCACTGCTGAGAATCGCCAAGGGAGGCATCTCACCGTGGAGTCAGGTCCAGAATATACGTCAAGCTCCGGTCGGGTAACCAAAAGCACCAGCCTCAAAACCTGTACAATTAAGTACAGAAGTGCAGCATGAGTACATAAATATATATGTACCCAGTGAGTATCCCGCCTAACCTCGAAGAGGTAGTGATCACGCTCAACTATGTCTTATAGAAAGACTAAACGGGCGCTGCAAATATAATCTGGGGTATTACACCCAAAGTCGATCCCACAGAGAATTTTTACGTATCAATTGAGTCTATAAAATACTAAACTGTTATTTAATCAAGTTTCTCAAGACTTTGAATATCAATTGGGTGATGTTTAACTAATTCTACAATCACTAATAATGAACTAGCAGTTAATTAACAATTTAATGTAACAATGATAATAAAGGGTCTAAGGTTGTGGTTTCCCCCGTTAGTGAGTTCTTCCTTGGATAATTCTTATAGTTTAATTGTCTATCTCTGTCAATCATGAACTCCCTAAATATCATCAATCTCTCTCAAGTTATGATGATAATTTACTAAACGCACTCACCCAAGTTACGCTAGCTAGATCGCAATACAGTTCACTTTAGATTGCACCTAAGGTATCGTTATCTCTAATCTAACCTTTAAACCCTCGGTTATGAATTTCGTCTATACTCCGGGTATGGTGTTGTTCAAGAAATTACCTAAATATGCACTANTATTGAGAATCAAAACTAAAATAAGTTGCATAATTGAAATACAAAGTAATGAATACTAGATGTAGAAATCGATGTTTTTGGCACTTCAATGATTTTCTTCTGTTGAATCCTTTGAATGCCTTCCGAACCGCTTAGTTGTGTGTTTTAGGAGTCTATTTATATGTTTAGGGCAAACCCTAAACATGTAGGGGACTTCTATGTCGACCGAGAAACACTTAAACTGTCAAACTCGGATTTGGCCGAAACTGGGACACTCGGGCGTTTGGACACAAAGGCCTGGCTAACGCCAGGCTAGGGCTGGAGTTTCAGCCCTAACGCCTGGATAACGCCAGGGTAGGGCTAGCGTTTCAGCCCTAACGCCTGGCTAACGCCAGGTAGGGTTAGGCTGTAGGGCTCTGTCGCCCGGCTATCGCCCGGTTGTCTCCTTTTGCGTATTTTTCGACGTATTTGCATCCCTTTTAGCTTCGTTTCCATCTCCAACTCACCTACACATGAAATAACTCCATTAAGCACATAAAAAGTGTATTTTTATCATTAACGCACCTCAAATGTAAGGTATATTACATATTAAACTATGCATTTTAGTCTCGCATCAGGTAGTGACGAGAGGTCGACATGACACTCATTAAGTTCCAACAGTAATAATGCAAAACAGGATATAACGAGATGCAATAGACATGTGAGACAGTAAGCAGCAGATACCTATCAAATACAGAAACCCAGGAAACTACTGAAAATAAGCAACAATGTACACTTTCTTTTTCCCCCCAAATATCTGTCAAGTCAATATCAATGGAAACGGTACCAAATAGCCAAGCGCACACAAGGGTAAGACAACCGGCCGGAGTCATAAGGAAATATCTAGACACTGAATAAACGTAAAGCTTCCCTCGGTCGCGAATCATACCTGCGATTCGAGTGCTGACACACTTATGTATAATTACCATAAAGCTTCTCTTGATCGCGAATCATACCTGTGATTCGAGTGCTGACACACTTATACCGATTTGTCATAAAGCTTCTCTTGATCGCGAATCATACCTGCGATTCGAGTGCTGACTCTCATACGTACATATATATACCGACATATCAATAACTTACTAGGGCTATACCTGTAATAGGGATTGATCAACTGGGAGTTCAAGTACAAATTTCCACATTTCCATTTCAATTCAAAAGCAATAGACGTCTCAGAGAACACCCAAGGATACATATAAGGCACATAGAGACATGCTTGTGAGCCCTAAAACTGCCCGACATAGCATGATAGTCGCCACGTACGGACTCTCATCACTTTGTACGTACGTAGCCCCATATATAACACTTATGGGGACAATTCCCTCTTACAAGGTTAGAAAGGAGACTCACCTCGTGTCGAATCTACCCCGCGGACCAAGGATGTGCCCGAACTCCGAAATCTACAGCCGAGGACTAGCAACTAGTCAAATATGGTATAATGAAATCAATGCATAGGTTAATTATCCTATTTATTCAATAGATCAACATTCTTGAAGAATTCCCAAAATTCAACCTCGGGCCCGCACGCTTGAATTCTGAAAACTCACGGAGGAATCGCACACCCGAAGCCTAAGGATCGTTAATACATGATTTCTACTCGAATTTATAGCAATAAATCAAGAACCCTAAATTACTACCCAATTCTTGATTTTTCAATGATTTAGTAGAGAGTTTAACTAGTAATTCATGTTTGAAACTAGTATTAGGGTGGAATTTACTTACGTCATTAGTAGTTAGGTCGTGGAACCTCTTTCCCCAATCTCACAAGACTCTAATGGTGGAGGAAAATGAATGCATGGGGGTGAAATCCCGAGTTTCAAAGATTAATATACTGCCTGGCCTACAGGGATTCTGCACCTGCAGCTCGGGGACCCCACATGCGGTCTTGCGCCTACGAGCTGGGGCTCGCACCTGCGGAACTGGACGGGAAGGGCTGGGTTCGCACCTGTGGAGGGATGGCTGCACCAGCGGTTCCGCTCCTACGGACTTTTGTCCGCACCTGCGAGAAAGGGGGACCTCACCTGGGGTCACACCTGCGATGCTTGGGACCGCATGAGCGGTCCTGCACCTGTGACTGGGCAACCGCACCTGAGGTCACACCAGATCAGGTGCACCAGCAGCTATTTTAGCTGGTTTTTAGCCCCGTTGGGTGCCCGGGAGGCCCCTGGGCCCACCCGAGCCCTCGTCCAAATATACCAACAAGTCCCAAATCATAATACAGACTCGCTCGATCCTTCGGAACACCCAAAACAACGCTAAAACTCAAAATCACACCTCAAAACCCCAAGGACCAAACTTAGGAACTTTAAGTTTTCTAGACTTCGCTAACAACGCGCTGAACCGACCTATACTACTCGGAATGACACCAAATTTTGCAGGCAAGTCATAAATGACATAACGGAACTATTCCCGGTCTTAAAATTCCGTTCGGACCATGATAACACAAAAACACGTCCAAAACCACAATAGGGACTTAAGGAACTTCTTATTTCAATATTGGGCGCCGAAATGCTCCCACGTCATCAGAAACCCATTCCGAACATACGCCCAGGTCCAAAATCATCACACGAAGCTACCGGAACCGACGAAACTCGATTGCGAGGTCGTCTACCCAAAATGTTGACCGAAGTCAAACTTGGCCTTAAAGGCCAACCTTAAGGAACCAATTGTTCTTGTAGCACTCTAAACACCTCCGAATCTCAGACCACTAGTTACCGCAAGTCATAAATCATAAAAAGCTGCTATGGGAAGTTTCATTTAGGGGAACGGGGTCCGACAACGCAAAACGACCGGTCGGGTCGTTACATTCTCTACCTCTTAAACAAACGTTCGTCCTCGAACGGGTCTAGAATCATACCTGAAGTGCTGAATATGTGTGGATATCTGCTCTGCATGTCCTCCTCGGACTCCCAGGTCGCCTCCTCAACTAGATGGCCCTTCCACTGGACCTTTACGGCAGAAACTCTCTTGGACCTCAACTGGCGGTCCTGTCTATCAATAATAGCAACTGGCTCCTCCTCGTAGCCCAACCTCTCATCCAACTGAATAGTGCCGAAATCAACCACGTGAGAGAAGTCAGTGTGGTACCTCCAGAGCATGGATACATGAAAAACTGGATGAACTCCTGATAAACTGGGAGGCAAGGCCAGCTCATAAGAAACCTCCCCAACTTGCCTCAACACCTTGAATGGACCTATAAACCTCGGGCTCAGCTTTCCCTTCTTCCCAAACCTCATAATACCCTTCACAGGCGAGACTTTCAACAAGAACATTTCTCCCTCCATAAATGCTACATCACGCGCCCTTTGATCCGCGTAACTCTTCTGTCTGGACTGTGCTGTACAGAGCCTCTCCTAAATCAACTTCACCTTCTCCAAGGCATCCCTCGCCAGGTCGGTGCCATATAACTTAGCCTCGCCAGGCTCAAATGACTCGATAGGAGAACGGCATTGCCGACCATACAAAGCCTCAAATGGTGCCATCTCAATGCTGGAATGATAACTATTATTGTAAGCAAACTTGGCAAAAGGCAAGAACTGGTCCCACTGACCTCCAAAGCAATCACACATGCCCTGAGCATGTCCTCCAATATCTGAACTGTACGCTCCGACTGACCATCAGTCTGAGGGTGAAATGCTGTGCTGAGGTCTATTTGGGTGCCTATCTCACTATGCAATTCTCTCCAGAAGTGCGAGGTGAACTGAGAACCTCGATCTGATACAATGGACACTGGCACACCATGCAACCGGACTATCTCCCGAATGTAGATCTGGGCCAACCTCTCAGAAGTATATGTAGTAGCTAATGGAATGAAATGCGCCGATTTGCTCAATCTATCCACAATGACCCAAACCGCGTCCAACTTCTGCAAGGTCCGAGGCAACCCAACCATGAAGTCCATAGCGATGCGCTCCCATTTCCACTCAGGAATGGGCATCTGCTGAAGTAGGCCTCCTGGCCTCTGGTGCTCATATTTCACTTGCTGGCAATTAAGACACCTAGTCACATACTCCACAATGTCCTTCTTCATCCGCCTCCACCAGAAATGCTGCTTCAAGTCATGATACATCTTCGTAGCACCAGGATGAATAAAATACCGAGAACTGTGTGCCTCCTTTAGAATCCTCTCCCTCAGGCCATCAACATTAGGAACACACAAGCGGCCCTGAAGTCTCAGAACACCATCCTCGCCAATAGTAGCCTCCTTTGCCCTACCCTGAACCAATGTCTCCGAAGCTCTACTAAGCACGGGTCATAGAACTGTTGGGCCTTAATCTCCCCAAATAACGAAGACTGAGCAACCACATGTGCTAAAACTTGACGAGGCTATGAAAGGTCTAACCTTACTAGGATATTGGCCAAGGACTGAATGTCCAAGGCTAGAGGTCTCTCCTCTGCTGCAATATAAGCCAAGCTACCCATACTCTCCGCCTTCCTGCTCAAAGCATCTGCTACCACATTTGCATTGCCCAAGTGATAAAGAATGGTGATATCATAATCTTTCAAAAACTCAAGCCATCTGCGCTGCCTCAAATTAAGATCCTTCTGCTTGAACAAGTGCTGCAAGCTATGGTGGTCGGTATACACCTCACAGGACACTCTATACAAGTAGTGCCTCCAAATCTTAAGAGCGTGAACAATCGCTGCCAACTCCAAATCGTGCACAGGGTAATTCTTCTCATGAACCTTCAGCTGACGTGAAGCATAAGCAATAACTCTCCCCTCCTGCACCAATACACATCCCAAGCCAACGCGTGAAGCATCGCAATATACTGTGTACATCTCAGAATCGGAAGGCAATACTAGAACTGGTGCTGAGGTTAATGTTGTCTTAAGCTTCTGAAAGCTCGCCTCAAACTTGTCAGACCATCGAAACGGGGCATTCTTCTGAGGAAATCTAGTCAATGAAGCTGCAATAGAAGAGAAACCTCCCACAAATCGGCGCTAATAGCATGCGAGGCCCAAAAAGCTCCCGATCTCTGTAGCTGAAGTAGGACGCAAACAACTCTGAACTGCCTCGATCTTCTGAGGATCAACCTTGACACCCTCTCAGGACACCACATGCCCCAAAAATGCCACGAAATCCAACCAAAACTCACACTTGGAGAACTTAGCATATAGCTTCCGTTCTCGCAAAGTCTGGAGCACAACTCTCAAATACTGCTCGTGCTCCCCCAGGCTACGTGAGTAAATCAAAATGTCATAAATGAAGATAATGATAAAGGAATCAATATACGGCCTGAACTCCCTATTCATCAAGTCCATGAATGTTGTTGGGGCATTAGTCAAGCCAAAGGACTTCACCAGGAACTCATAATGGCCATATCTCGTACGAAAAGCAGTCTTCGGAACATCTGAAGCCCGAATCCTCAACTGATGATATCCCGATCGTAAATCAATCTTAGAAAACACACGAGCACCCTGCTACTGGTCAAGCAAATCATCGATGTACGGCAAGGGATACTTGTTCTTAATGGTAACCTTGTTCAACTAGCGGTAATCAATACACATCTGCATAGAACCATCCTTCTTCTTCATTGATCATGCTCAACTATGTCTTATAGAAAGACTAAACGGGCGTTGCAAATATAATCCGGAGTATTACGCCCAGAGTCGATCCCACAGGGAATTTACGTATCAAGCCGTCAGAATACGAAACTTTTACTTAATCAACTTTCTCAAGAATTTTGAATATCAATTTGTAATGTTTTACTATTTCTACTGACAAAATTAATAAACTAACGATTAACTAACAATATGGTGTAAACAATTATAATAAAGGTCTAAGGTTATGGTTTCCCCCGTCGGTGAACTTCCTTTTTGAATACTTCTTGTAATTTGATTAGTTGTCTCTATCAATCATGAACACTATATCTACCATAAATCTCTCTCAAGTAATTATGATAATTTAC
Organism: Nicotiana knightiana; assembly: GCA_005239525.1. Lineage (NCBI taxonomy): Eukaryota > Viridiplantae > Streptophyta > Magnoliopsida > Solanales > Solanaceae > Nicotiana > Nicotiana knightiana. The sequence continues at coordinate 57,894 of ML438485.1, read as the reverse complement.
TAGACGCACTCTCTCAAGTTATGCTAGCTAGATTGCATTACAGTTCACTTCAGATTGCACCCGAGGTATCGTTATTTCTAATCCAACCTCTAAACCCTCGGTTATGAATTTCGTATATAATCCGGGAGTGATGTTGTTCAAACAAGTACCTAAATATGCACTCTCTCTCAAGTAGATACATAATAAATAGGAACAACTAATTGAGGACCCTTCAATCAACTACAACAAGAACGTAGTTGAACAAATAGAGTTTAATCAAGCAATCAAAACTAAATTAATATCACAATAAGTTCATCCCCAACAGGTTCCACCAAAACCCTAGATTAAGGAACTTAGCTACTCATGCTCATAATAATCAAATCCAAAATAACTTGTATAATTAAACTACAAAGTAATGAACAAAGGATGTAAAAATCAATGTTTTGCTTTGCTGAGTAGTATTCCACAGGCGTCTCTTGTCTCTAATGGCATCCCCCTCTTCAAGTTGTGTTTTTGGGTCTATTTATATATTTAGGACAAACCCTAAACGTGTAGGAGACTTCTATTCAAACCGAAAAACACTTAAAATCTTCAAAACTCGGATTTGATCGGACCAGGGACCAGGCTTTATGGCCCAAACGCCTGGATAAAGCCTGGCCAGGCCTGGCGTTAGGGCTCAAACGCCCCCAAACGCCTGGTCCTACCAGGATTTATAGCCCAAATGCCCAGCTATATCCTGGTATGACCAGGCTTTACAGCCCAAACACCCGACTATAGCCCGGTTCACTCCTTTTCGCCTCTTGAGCGTTTTCGACGTTTATGCATCCATTTAGCTCGGCTTCCATCTCCAGTTCACCTACACATGAAATATATTCCATTATGCACATACAAAGTGTATTTTATCATTAACGCACATAAAATGTAAGGCACATAACGTGTTAAACCATGAATTTTAGCCACACATCAACACCCCACACTTAAACTTTTGCTCGTCCTCGAACAATCAAACTGCACTCATGTACACAACTTATTACGCAAATCCCTTAACACGTATTACCAATAATTTTTAAAACAGTTCAAGCACAAAGGTGTGACATCCTCGCCTCAATAGTCGACTCACATATACCATGCTTTATTCACAATTCACTCACTACTCTAACATAGAGGTCAACAACATTACCTTTCCTTCGTGAATCATGTGCCCTCACCAAATCAAAGAGTTAGTTCCACACACAATGAAATTTAAGAACACTTAGGAACTCAAGATAGAAAGAATTCACTCACTCTCAGAAATAATATTCATATGCCACAAAAGATGCACCATAGGCTTGCCCGTAGTGTACTACTCTACTAATCGAGCTCATTAAGTCTAGGATCAAGTAGGACTTTGTTTGGTTGTAATGTAGGCTGCGGAACGGGTAGGATACATTTAGATATAAGAGTGACTACACCTCCCCAAGCACTTTAATACATATACTTTAGCTTTCAACCTCAAACTTATATTAAACCAACTCCACCTTCATATCAATGTTATTACCCCATACTTCTTTAAGCACAATTACATCAAGAGTCATCACTTGTCAAGGAATATATATATATATTTTTTCCACAACAATACAACTATATTTTTATATATATATTTTTTTCNCAACGGGGTTAACTAAGATACATAACAATTAGGCGGGTAAAATATACATAGCTGGCTCAACAAAGAAACGCCTATATCACTTCCAAGACTGAACAAAACTACTATTTCGCTTTGCACACACACGGGGCAAGTTCTAAACATTGCAATGCACAGAATAACATACAAACCTCACACACACATGGCACATAACTCACTCAGGATTGGATCTATCACGACACTCCAGTCAAAGCAATTAAGCAAATTTAAGAATCCACGATTTAAGGTATTTATCCTGGAGTCAAAAAATTGAGCCTAAGCGTCACAATCAAAGTACTGACCATTCTCAAGGCATCACACCATTCTGAGATATTGCTACGGTTAATCCCTTAACCGTGTGGTCACTACTCCTAAAAATTAAAAACTACCTACACCCGATTCAATTAAAAGCCCTTGGAAAAGAACCATGATCCAAAGAAAAACCAAGGGGGAAGTACTACACTACCTAAAACAAAACTCTTTTTGGTGTTTTCTTTAGACTTACTTCCCTCAAGAGAACTGTCTAGGAGATCCATCGTAGGGAATAGTACGGACATATTTCTAAATTTTTATTTTATTTTTTTATTTTATTTGTTCTACCTAAAATAAAAAGACTACAGAAACAACTACAAAACTTAAAAGAAAGAAAAAGCTAAAACTACTAACAAGAAAGCACTCTAAACACAACAACTCACAACAATTATGTACATCACCCCACACTTAAATCATGCAATGTCCTCAGTGCATCACATATAGACAAAACAAGAAATAAAAGTAAGGTGCAAGAAACTCCCTGATCCAGTAGCGTCGACATCCTTTCCATTAGTTTTTCTTTCATGCTCCTTCGAACAAATGCTTGAATCACTATATGCCTCCACTTTGAACTTATGAATTGGACCCCAAGTTTTGATTCTGCTCTATGATCATGCTCCTGGGGTGGTGGAACGAATCTGATTGGCCCAATAAAATAATGTAGTAATCTGCGCTTCTTGGCTGTTCGATGAGATGTGTATTCCCGACTTTTTGGCAAGAAGAATTCCAGAATGTAGGCATCTTGTTCCTTATTCCTTGACTCCTCAGGTGGTTCAGATGAATCTATTTTCCTATCATCATCCAAACACAATGTGAAAAAATGGTTGGAGTGTGTACCAACATCCTCAACACTAATGACACTAAATTCAACAAAATATGTATCATCAATGTTCGTGGTTAACCCTAGTATCTTTTCTACCACATCGATATCCTCAAAATCCAGTCTGGCCTTCTCCACTAGCACTTCCTGTACGTCATCATCCATGGGTTCTTTGTTCCTATTAACCAGATAAGGTGGCAGTGGTTTCAGTTCTAACCTGGGTGGTTCTTCAATAGATGGCCTGGCCGGTGGGCTCTCTCTTTCCTCTACTATAGTGACGCAAACTCGAGAGCCTTTTGCCATACCCCTTTTTCATTAAGTGCTAACACCCAATCTGCCAGTTCTTCACCATTCATATCATCTAGATCCATCAAACATTCAGTCAAAGAGTCCCCAAAAATCAGGGACGCATCATCTTCTTCCGGGATCACTTTCACAACATCAATTAGAGAGCAGTTGGCGAATTCACTGGGTCGCCTCATAGACTTCTGCACGTTGAAAGTGATTTCTTCATCATTGAGCCTCATCTTAAGTTCACCAGTCTCACAGTTAATAAGGGCTCTGCCTGTGGCCNCATCAATAAGAGAGCAGTTGGCGAACTCACTAGGTCGCCTCATAGACTTCTGCACGTTGAAAGTGATTTCTTCATCATTGAGCCTCATCTTAAGTTCACCAGTCTCACAGTTAATAAGGGCTCTGCCTGTGGCCAAGAATGGTCTTCCCAAGATTATGAGAATTTCCTCATCCACTTTACAATCAAATCACAAAATTAGCAGGGAACAAAAACTTCCCCACTTGCACCAATACATCATCCAGAATGCCTGACGATCTCTTTACCGTCTTGTCAGCTAGCTGCAATAACATTGAAGTTGGTCTGGCTCTACCAATCCCCAGCCTTTTATATATGGCCAGCGGCATCAGATTAGTGTTGGCCCCGAAGTCACATAGAGCTTTGGCGAAATCTAAGTTTCCAATGGTACAAGGAATTGTAAAACTTCCTAGGTCAGACAACTTTTCAGCAATAGGACGCGGCACCACCGCATTACAAGTCTGAGTAAGGGTGACAGTAGCCAGGTCTTGGAAGTCAAATTTTTTGGACATCAAGTCCTTCATCATTTTAGTGTAATCAGGCATTTCCTTCAACGCATCAATCAATGGAATATTTACCTGTATCTGCTTTAGCATGTCCAAAAACTTTTTGTATTGTTCATCCTTTTGGTATTTGGCCAGCCTCTGAGGGAATGGAGCTGGCGGTCTCTTTTTCCCAGTGATTTAGCCACCACCTCAATTACCGGTTCCTGGGCTATCTCCACTTCTTTTTCAGTGTCACTCTGTGCACTGGGTTCTCCTTCAGTAGGTTGCACTGTTACCTTGGTCCAGTTTGTTGAATCATCAAGTTCAATCGGCATGGGTACCAGTGTCTCGGCCTGCCTTCTTTCACGAGCTCTCTCCAGTTCTAAGTCTAAGTCCCTGCCATTGGGGGAGAGTCACTGCCATCAGCTGCCTTGGGCCCTGGTCCGTAGGATTTACCTGAGTATCTGCAGGTAAAGTACCACGAGGACGATTATTCACTGCTATAGATATCTGGCCCAACTGTACTTCAATATTTTTAATAGCTGCATCATGTACATCTACTCTCTCACTGATTTTGGCATTTGACCCAATAACCTGATGCATCATAGCTTCTAACCTAGAAAACCANTTCTGCCCCCCTTGTCTCTGGCTTCCATAATTCGACACATAATTCATGTTTTCTGGATAATGAGGGTGATCACATTCTGCATTCCACTGGTTACCAAATGGTTGACTAATGCAAGATGTGCATAAGCCCCCATTGGTTGTATCTACGATGTGTACCTGCTGCTTTTGCCCTGATTCTTCCACCTTCTTAGTTAGTATGCTCATCTGTGTTATCAAGGTGGCTACGTTCTCTACAATAGTATTGGATGGATCGAATGTCACTGAGTGAACTACAGGAATAATGGGTGCATTCCTTTTTGTCCATCCTAAATTCTATGCCATTTTATCAAGCAAGATCTGACTCTCCCTCCACGTTTTGCTCAAGAATGCTCCACCAGCTGAAGCATCAACATTTGCCTTTACAGTATCAGCCAGACCCATATAAAAATGTTGCCCCAACATCTGCTCCAGAATACCATGATATGGACAGATAACCAGCATTCCCTTAAATCGTTCCCATGTCTCCTGCAATGTTTCAACTGGTTTCTGTCTGAAGCTCAAGATTTCATCAATTTGTTGAGTTGTCTTGTTGGGTGGATGAAATTTGTTCACGAACTGCTTAACTAACTCCTCCCATGTGGTAATGGAATTTATGGTGAGTGAGTTTAGCTAAGTCTGGGCTGCTCCAGTCACTGAGAATGGAAACAACAACAGTTTTATTGCCTCCTGAGTGACGTTTGGTTGCCTCTGTGTTTTGCAAATTTATACGAAGTTCTTCAAATGCTGCTGGGGGTCTTCGATGTATGACCCTGAGAATAGTCCCTTGTTCTGCAACAGGTGCATCATATTATTTGTAATATGGAAAGATTCAGCCTGAATTTGAGGGACTAGTATTGCACTGGCCAAATTCTCTGTTGTGGGTTGTGCCCAGTCATATAAAGGAGCCTTTGCCCATATCTGCGCAATTGGGTCTACCACACCATCCCCATTATTGTTCCTGTTGTTTGGATCTTCCATGTCAGGTTCAAGTTGTTCAATTGATGGTTGTTGTTTGCTTTTCCAGTTGGCCCGATTTAGGGCCTTGAAAACTTTCTCGGGGTCTGATAATGCTTCAACTACTTCACCAGTTCTCGATGAGTTTCTAGGCATGCACATGTACAACCAAGTTAGCAAACGTTAAACTTTCAATGTATAAATGAAAATTGAAGAAAAGTGACTATATTTCAGAATTTTGTATTTCTTCCAACTCCAATTGATAACACCGTTAATTTCTCGGCAACGGCACTAAAATTTGATCACGCTCAACTATGTCTTATAGAAAGACTAAACGGGCGCAGCAAATATAATCCGGGGTATTACGCCCAGAGTCGATCCCACGGGGAATTTACGTATCAATCAAGCCGTCAGAATACGAAACTTTTACTTAATCAACTTTCTCAAGAATTTGAATATCAATTGGTAATGTTTTACTATTTCTACAGAAAAAATTAATAAACTAACGATTAACTAACAATATGGTATAAACAATTATAATAAAGGTCTAAGGTTATGGTTTCCCCCGTCGGTGAACTTCCTTTTTGAATANCTCTCAAGTAATTATGATAATTTACTAGACGCACTCTCTCAAGTTACGCTAGCTAGATTGCATTACAGTTCACTTTAGATTGCACCCGAGGTATCGTTATTTCTAATCCAACCTCTAAACCCTCGGTTATGACTTTCGTCTATAATCCGGGAGTGATGTTGTTCAAACAAGTACCTAAATATGCACTCTTTCTCAAGCAGATACATAATAAATAGGAACAACTAATTGAGGGCCCTTCAATCAACTACAACAAGAACGTAGTTGAACAAATAGAGTTTAATAAACCAATAAAAACTATATTAATATCACAATAAGTTCATCCCCAACGGGTTCCACCAAAATCTTATATTAAGGAACTTAGCTACTCATGTTCATAATAATCAAATCGAAAATAACTTGCATAATTAAACTACAAAGTAATGAATAACGGATGTAAAAATCAATGTTTTGCTTTGTTGAGTAGTATTCCACAGGCGTCTCTTGTCTCTAATGGCATCCCCCTCTTCAAGTTGTGTTTTTGGGCCTATTTATATGTTTAGGAAAAACCCTAAACGTGTAGGAGACTTCTATTCAAACCGGAAAACACTTAAAATCTTCAAAACTCGGATTTGACCGGACCAGGGACCAGGCTTTATGGCCCAAACGCCTGGATAAAGCCTGGTCAGGCCTGGCGTTAGGGCTCAAACACCCCCCAAACGCCTGGTCCCACCAGGATTTATAGCCCAAACGCCCAGCTATAGCCTGGTATGACCCGTCTTTATAGCCCAAACGCTCGGCTATAGCCCGGTTCACTCCTTTTCGCCTCTTGAGCGTATTTTCGACGTTTATGCATCCATTTAGCTCGGCTTCCATCTCCAATTCACCTACACATGAAATAGACTCCATTATACACATACAAAGTGTATTTTTATCATTAACGCACATAAAATGTAAGGCACATAACGTGTTAAACCATGAATTCTAGCCACACATCATTCACAAATAAAACTGGAGCACCCCACGGAGATACACTAGGTCTGATGAACCCCTTAGCTAACAACTCCTCAAGCTGCTCCTTCAACTCTTTCGGAGCCATACGGTACAGAGGAATAGATATAAGTTGAGTGTCTGGAGCTAAATCAATACAGAAATCAATATCACGGTCCGGAGGCATGCCGGGAAGATTTGAAGGAAAAACATCCACAAACTCTCGAACCACTGGCACTTAATCAATCGTCGGAGACTCGGCGGTGGTGTTCCGCACGTAAGCAAGATAGTCTAGACAACCCTTCTCGACCATATGTCGAGCCTTCAAGAATGAAATAACTCGGTTGGCTGCACTAACTAAAGAACCCTTCCACTCTAGCCTAGGTGACTCGGGCATGGCTAAAGTAACTGTCTTGGCATGGCAATCAAGCACGGCATGATAAGGAGATATCCAATCCATGCCTATAATAACCCCAAAATCAACCATGTCGAGCAATCAAAGGTCAGTTCTAGTCTCGAACCCACAGAAGGTGATCACACAAGACCGATACACCCAATCTACCACCACAGAATCGCCCACAGGAGTGGACACATATATAGGAGATCCCAAGGACTCACGAGAAACATCCAGAAAAGGAGAAAATAGGGATGAAACATATGAATAAGTGGATCCTGGATCAAACAATACTGAAGCCTCTCTACCACATACTGAGATAATACATGTGATCACGGCGTCTGAGGCCACTGCATCTGATCTGGCCGGAATAGCATAGAATCTGGCTGGAGTACCGGAAGACTGGGATCCACCAAAGTGAATAGGAGCTGTCTGACCTCCCCCTAACTGGCCTCCACCTCTAGGACGACCCCTGCCGACCTGTCCTCCACCTCTAGGTGGACGAACTGCTGGTGCTGAACTCATAGGCTGATAACCCTGTTGTACTGTCTTGCCTCGAAACCTGGGACAAGCCCTCCTCACATGGCCCAGATCCCCGCACTCGTAACATCTCACAGGTGAAATATCTTGCTGTCCCAAAGAAGAAGAATCCTGAATGGCCGGAGAGCGATATGAACCCTCAAGCATAACACTGAAATAGGAACTGGAGGATCTCTAGCGGCTGGAGTAACCACCAGGAGAAATCTGAATAGTTGGAGGATGATAGGAGTGCTCTGGCATTGCACTGAACTGGGGCCTAACTGGAACACCTCAGGGAGGTGGTGGAGGTGCTGAATAAGAAGTCCTGTTAGGCTGACCACCCCCAAAGTGACCTCTGATCCTAGCTGGGGCATCCCTGAAATCTCCTGAGAACGTAGCCATCTTATCCTGCTGACCCTACTCCCTGCTCCTCAACCGATAACCCTCGATCTTGCGACCAATCTCCACTACGAGTTGATAAGGAGTACCCATCTCCACCTCTCGAGCGATGGGGGATATAATACCTGGATGCAACCCTGCTACAAACCTCCGCACTCTCTCAACATCGGTGGGTAATATCATAAGTGCATGGCATGACAACTCTAAAAATCTGGCCTCATAATCTGTCACGGACATTTGCCCCTGCTCTAACCGCTCAAACTGACCCCGCAACTCTTCCCTCTCAAAGGGTGGAATATAGTTGTCTAAGAACAATCTGTGCAAACTGCTCCTAAGTGATAGTAGGAGAATCTGCTGGCCTGCTAAGAATATAAGATTGCCACCACCTGCGAGCTCTGCCCTCTAATATGAATATGGTGAAATCCACTCCATGGGACGCTAGGATCCCCATGTTGTGCAGTCTATCCCTTCACCTATCAATGAAGTCTTGGGCATCCTCACCTTGCTCACCCCCTAATACTGGAGGGTGCAATCGAGTTCATCTGTCTAACATCTTCTGTTGATTGCCATCCGCAGCTGGTCTGGGATCCAGAGCTGCTACTACAGGCTGGGTACTACCCATGGGCAGTGTACCCTGGGTGTGATGTAATGATGTTGTCGGTCCTGCGGCCTAGGCAGTAGGGGTCTAGGATCCCCCCCCCCTCCGAGAAGTGGCATGATCTGCTGGAAATAAACCAGCCTGGGACATAGTGTCCATAAATCTCATCATACAGCCCATAACTGCCCTGAAGCCTAGAGCCGTCATAAAGTCTACTGGTGCAGGATCTGCTGGGGGCACCTCATCCTGCTCCTCTATAATAGGGTCCTCTGATGGCGGGACCGGAATAGCTCTGGGACGCCCTCTTCGCTTACCACGGGCCGGTGCCCTCCCCTGGCCTCTGCCAGCGGGGATAGCGGCCCTTCCCGGGTCTGGAACATCATATGCGCGCGTCCTCACCATCTGTGAGAGAATAGAATAATGAATTTAATAAATCATCGATTGCACGATAGAATAAGAACAAAGAGAGGTTTCCTAACACCCTATAGCCTCCTGAAGATAAGTACAGACGTCTCCGTACCGATCCGCAAGACTCTACTGGGTTTGCCCGTGACTCGTGAGACTTACGTGAACCTAGTGCTCTGATACCATGTTGTCACGACCCAAAATCCAACACAGGTCATGATGGCGCCCAAACCCGGAGTCAGGCAAGCCAACAGTTATTTACTAGTGAGATTATCCTTATTTAACATACCAACCCCACATATTCCCAAAGTTTTAAGCTTAGATCATTTAAATAAAAGCAAAAACATTAACCAACTTAAGTAAACACAGCCACAATGATCATGATCCAATATATATAGTCCCAAAATAAAGAGTCTACTATGTGCATGCCAGGAACTAGTGTCACAAGTCAACATGCGAACTAGTAGAATATACAAAAGATTATACAAATTGTACTGCTATCTGAGAAAAGTAGACATAAATGAACAAAGATAACTCCATAGCACTGCTGAGAATCGCCAAGGGAGGCATCCCACCGTGGAGTCAGGTCCAGAATATACGTCAAGCTCCGGTCGGGTAACCAGAAGCACCAGTCTCAGAACCTGTACAATTAAGTACAGAAGGGCATCATGAGTACATATATATATATATATATATACCCAGTGAGTATCCCGCCTAACCTCGAAGAGGTAGTGACGAGAGGTCGACATGACACTCACTAAGGTCCAACAGTAATAATGCAAAACAGGATATAACGAGATGCAGTAGACATGTGAGACAGTAAGCAGCAAATACCTATCAAATAAAGAAATCCACGAAACTACTGAAAATAATCAACAATATACACTTTACTTTTCCCCCCAAATATATGTCAAGTTAACATCAATGGAAACGATACCAAATAGCCAAGCGCACACAAGGGTAAAACAACCAGCCGGAGTCATAAGAAAATATCTAGACACTGAATAGACATAAAGCTTCCCCCGCTCGCGAATCATACCTGCGACTCGGGTGCTGCCACATTTATATACAATTACCATAAAGCTTCCCTCGATCGCGAATCATACCTGCGATTCGAGTGCTGACACACTTATGTATAATTACTATAAAGCTTCCCTCGATCGCGAATCATACCTGTGATTCGAGTGCTGACACACTTATACCGATTTATCATAAAGCTTCCCTCGATCGCGAATCATACCTGCGATTTGAGTGCTGACTCTCATACGTACATATATATACCGACATATCAATAACTTAGTAGGTCTATACCTGTAACATGGATTGATCAACTAGGAGTTCAAGTACAACTTTCAACATTTACATTTCAATTCAAAAGCAATAGGCAGCTCAGAGAACACCCAAGGATACATATAAGGCACATAGAGACATGCTAGTGAGCCCTAAAACTACCCGACATAACATGATAGTCACCACGTACGGACTCTCGTCACTTTGTACGCACGTAGCCCCCAAAACAATTAAACACAACATATATAACACCTATGGGGACAATTCCCTATTACAAGGTTATAAAGGAGACTCACCTTGTGTCGAATCTACCCCGCGGACCAAGGATGTGCCCGAACTCCGAACTCTACAACCGAGGACTCGCACTAGTCAAATATGGTACAATGACATCAATGCATGCACAAAGTAGGGTAATTATCCTATTTATTCAATAGATCGACATTCTTGAAGAATTCCCAAAATTCAACCCCGGACCCGCACGCTCGAATTCTGAAAACTCACGGAGGAATCGCTCACCCGAAGCCTAAGGATCGTTAATACATGATTTTTACTCGAATTTATAGAAATAAATGGGTAATTCACCAATTTCTCAAGAACCCTAAATTACTACCCAATTCTTGATTTTTCAATGATTTAGTAGAGAGTTTAACTAGTAATTCATGTTTGAAACTAGTGTTAGGGTGGAATTTACTTACCTCTTTAGTAGTTAGGTCGTGGAACCTCTTTCCCCAAGCTCACAGGACTCTAATGGTGGAGGAAAATGAATGCATGGGGGTGAAATCCCGAGTTTCAAAGATTAATATACTGCCTGGCCTACAGGGATTCTGCACCTGCAGCTCGGGGACCGCACCTGCGGTCTCGGGCCTGCGAGCTGGGGCTCGCACCTGCGGAATTGGACGGGAAGGGCTGTGTTCGCACCTGCGGAGGGATGGCCGCACTAGCGGTTCCGCTCCTACGGACTTTTGTCCGCACCTGCGAGAAAGGGAGACCTCACCTGGGGTCGCACCTGCGATTCTTGGGACCGCAGGAGCGGTCCCGCACCTGCGACTGGGCAACCGCACCTGCGGTCACACCAGATCAGGTGCACCAGTAGTTATTTTAGCTGGTTTTTATCCCCGTTGGGTGCTGGGGAGGCCCGTGGGCCCACCCGAACCCTCGTCCAAATATACCAACAAGTCCCAAATTATAATACGGACTCGCTCGAGCCTTCGAAACACCCAAAACAATGCTAAAACTCAAAATCACACCTCAAAACCTCAAGGACCAAACTTAGGAACTTTAAGTTTTCTAGACTTCGCTAACAACACGTCGAATCGACCTATACTACTCGGAATGACACCAAATTTTGCAGTCAAGTCATAAATGACATAACGGAACTATTCCCGATCTCGAAATTCTGTTCGGACCACGATAACACATAAACACGTCCAAAACCACAATAGGAACTTAAGGAGCTTCTTATTTCAATATTGGGCGCCGAAACGCTCCCAGGTTATCAGAAACCCATTCTAAACATACGCCCAGGTCCAAAATCATCACACGAAGCTATCGGAACCGACGAAACTCGATTTCGATGTTGTTTACCCAAAATATTGACCGAAGTCAAACTTGGCCTTAAAGGCCAACCTTAAGGAACGAATTGGTCCTGTAGCACTCTAAACAGCTCTGAATCCCGGACCACCAGTTCCCGCAAGTCATAAATCATAAAAAGCCACTATGGGAAGTTTCATTTAGGGGAACGGGGTTTGATAACGCAAAACGACCGGTCGGGTCGTTACACCTTAACTTCCACTTACAGGTAAGTTAAGTACTCCCAGTCCTTAACTTAGACTTACATGTTTAAAAGATAAGGACAGAAAGTCCTTAACTTTGACTTTCAAGTTCAGTAATTAAGGACAGGGAGTCCTTAACTTCCACTTACAGGTTTATAAGTTAAGGACTCCCAGTCCTTAACTTCGACGTACATGTTTAAAACTTAAAGACAAGAAGTCCTTAACTTTGACTTTCAAGTTCAGAAGTTAAGTACAAGGAGTCCTTAACTTCCATTTACATGTTTATAAGTTAAGGACGAGCAGTCCTTAACTTCGACTTACATGTTTAAAAGTTAAGGACATGCAGTCCTTAACTTTGACTTTCGAGTTCAGAAGTTAAGGACAGGGAGTCCTTAATTTCCATTTACATGTTTATAAGTTAAGGACGAGCAGTCCTTAACTTCGACTTACATGTCGTTCAAGTTTAGAAGTTAAGGACAGGATGTCCTTAACTTCCACTTACAAGTTCAAAAGTTAAGGACAGGAAATCCTTAACTTCGACCAACAGGTTCAAAAGTTAAGGACATGCAGTCCTTAACTTAAACTTCAAGTTTAAAAGTTAAGGAAAGGCAGTCCTTAACGTCCACTTATAGGTTTAAAAGTTAAGGACAAGAAGTCATTAACTTCGACTTACAGGTTCAAAAGTTAAGGACACTTGGTCTTAACTTTGAATTTGAAAATAGACAAATTAATACTTGACAGAAACAAAGAAATTAAAAACATGATGCCTTCATATTACTTCAGAAATTGTAATTTTACATAGCTGTGACAAAAAATTACGCTATGCAAACAAAAAATCTACAAGAAATTTCAGAATTCATATGGATTCTTTACAAAAAATCAACTACAACTAAGTTTCTTTACAACTAAATTACAGATCCTTCGGACAACAACTTTCATTTTCACTATCATAGTCGTCGCCAACATTTTCTGGTGGTGTATCATAACCAGAATTTCTTTTCCACTCTCCATGTGCCCAAAGATTTGCTGCAAGTTCTTTTCTAAAGTCTTTTATGTCTTCAGGTTGGAATTTCTCCACATCCTTTCCCATCATCAACAACTCCACATATTTGATTAGGAATGCACCACAATCAGTCCTATGAAAAATGTAAGATATGGAGTCAATTTAAAAATAAATCTAAAGTACATATAAATTATATAACAAATAACAACACGTACGATCCAGTTTGATGTGGTAATCTTTTCCACTGAATATCAAATTTGTTGAATACATTTCCAAAAGACTTATTTTTCTCAAACTGTGAGAACTTTAGCAAGTTGGGGATCACGCGTGCATACATTTCAATGTGCTTCATTCCTGCCTCATATGGCTCACTACATATGGAATCATACACATCAATCTTTTTCTCATTCAAGTCCAATACCCCCAACAAAAAATGTTGTCACAACATTATCTTCTTCTGAAGGAAGCCGACATGGAAAAAAATTTTTATCAACCTCTGTCCAAGCAATTCCACATCGACGATTGTCACCTCACACATATGGATTGATTATCACCACACCAAAAGATATCTTTAACATCTTCATTGAATTCCTTATATATCTGTAGCATATAGTTATTAAAAACTATATCTGTAGTTGTGCAACGAAAAGGATGATCGCGAGGGTGGTAGCATTCCTTCTTTCTCAAATAATATAGGGCAATGTCAATATGCTTCATAAAAAAGCAAAAAATAAAAGAAATCTAGCAGTCATAAAATAATTAAAAAATAGTAAATTAAGAATAAAGAAAATAAATTCCTTGCGAATTATCAAACCTTATCATCAAGTACAAAGCTACTATGTGAAAGCTCAAGGAAGAACATTTTGCTACTGATTTTTAGCTGATACAAATTGTATGGATTCTTCCTCACACTATTATCATCAGCATATATATCGATTTGTCCCCTGAAAATTTTGAAAATATGAAAATTAGAATTTAGTCCTCATTTCCTAATTAAGGACACTAGGTCTTGAAGTTTGGTTTTCAAGATGAAAACTTAAGGACACATGGTCCTGGAGTTTGATTTTCAAGTTAAAAAGTTGAGGACACATGGTCCTGAATTTTGATTTTCAAGTTGAAAACTTAAGGACACATGGTCCTGGAGTTTGATTTTCAAGTTCAAAACTTAAGGACACTAGGTCCTGAAGTTTAAGTTTCTAGTTCAAAAGTTAAGGACACTTGGTCCTGAAGATTGAGTTTCAAGTTGAAAAGTTGAGGACATATGATCCTGAAGTTTGATTTTCAAGTTGAAACTTAAGGACACATGGTCCTTAAGTTTGAGTTTTTAGTTCAAAAGTTAAGGACACTTGGTCCTGAAGTTTGAGTTTCTAGTTCAAAAGTTAAGGACACTTGGTCCTGAACTTTGATTTCCATGTTCAAAAGTTAAGAACACTAGGTCCTGAACTTTGATTTTCAAGTTCAAAACTTAAGGACACTAGGTCCTGAAGTTTGATTTTCAAGTTGAAAAACTAAGGACACATGGTCTTGAAGTTTGAGTTTCAAGTTGAAAAGTTAAGGACACTTGGTCCTCAACTTTGATTTCCAATTTCTAAAGTTAAGGACACTTGGTGCTAAACTTAGACTTACATTCACAGAACTTAAGGACACTTAACTTTAGGAATTTCAAAATCAATAGACTTGGTCCTAAATTTAAATTCACAAGTTAAGGACACAAATTTAAGCAATTAACAAATAATAAAATACATTAAGGGATATACGTTTTTTTGCGACCTTTCCTTTTCTCCTTGCCCAACCACACAATGAATTTCTTCAATAATTTTGTATCATCTTTGGCATAATGAAAAATACATGTACGAGTATATTTTGATTTTATCCAGCCTGAATTGTTGGGAGTATTTTCATTATGTGCCATCGATTTTGATGTTTTTCTTTCCTGTTCAAATGGAGATTTCAACTTCCAACTAAGCATCTTATTCCTTTTGCCTCGACCAAAATCTTCTTCAACATTTCCTTCAACCTCCATTGGCAAACCCTCATCAATGTTCATTTGTGTACTTGGAGGAGTAGGAGTAAGAATAGAAAATGATGGACCATCATAACCAATACTATCACCTCTCTTCCTTTTCCTAGTATATTGGTTAAGAGCTTCATCTTTGTTTTGCTCTGCAGATAAAACTATATATACACATTAGTTTGCTGCAAGTTTTCAGGAGTTTCAATTATGAATATAATATTTAGGACATAATCAATACATGTCTCGTTCACACTGCATTCTTGTATTTTTTCAACAGACGATTGAGCTGACATATTGGTTGAATTTTCTTTATCTTCCAACTGCACATTCTCTTTATCTTGCAACTGTTCTCCATGTTCTTCAATTGCAAGTTCATAAGATTTTACAAAATATTTAAAAGAGCTAACACAATTAGTACTTGTTATGTATTAAATTAAAAAAAACCATTGTCTAACGTTTTACAACTGTCAATATGATCCCAGTTAAATCATTATCTTCAGTAGCATTTTCTTCGCTTCCAATATTGTCGGGAAGAGAGCGAGGTGTAGAGATCACATGTTCCATCTATGCATTTGGAAACAATCTCACTTATGCTTGTTCCTTTGGTATTTTCGAAATCTTGAGATTGTACTCCAGTTCTCTTTTGATACTCCACTCCATCTTCTTCTCTTACAGCTTCAAAAGATTCTGTAACATTTACAATTAATACCCGTTCTAATAATTTACTAAAACTAACATTCAACAAAATATGAAAATTCCATCTAACCTTGATTGGCAGAATTTTAAAATCCAAACTTCTCTTTATATGTGAGAGGTGTAGACATATCATATGTTCCTTCAAAACATTTGCATAAAATCTCACTTACACTTGTTCCCAATGGACTTTATAAATCCTGAGATTGCAATACACATTTACAGATTTTTTCTCTGTTACTCCCGTCTTTTTTGGATTTTCCTGCTCTTGAAATTCTACAACATCTTGAACTTCCACTCCATCTATAGATTCTACATATATTTGTAACACAAAAATGTTTATATGTATTACGCTATTTAATATAAATTTCAATGACAAAAAATTCATAACTATATCTAACCTTTCCCAATTTGAGTGCCAATAACAGTTTCATCATCTAGATGTGCATTTCTATAATCTCTTTCATACTGAACTTCTGCATGCACATCCATATCATTACGTTCACCATCACATGCATCTTTGTTAATTGTTACAGTAGGTTCTGTACCATCACCATGATCATCAACTCCATCTTTACTAATTGGAACACTAGATTTTCTCTCTATGTTCCGTTCATCAGATTTCACACAAATCTTCAACAAAGTATCAATCTTTGATCCTAGACTTTTCTTTAAATCTTGTGAAAGAAACTAAATTAGAAACTTAAGGACAGACAGTCCTTAAGTTTGAATTCCAAGTTAAAAAGTTGAAGACACTTGGTCCTTAAGTTTGAATTCCAAGTTAAAAAGTTGAGGACACTTGGTCCTTAACTTTGAATTCCAAGTTCAAAAGTTAAGGACAGGCAGTCCTTAACTTTGAATTCCAAGTTAAAAAGTTAAGGACAGGCAGTCCTTAACTTTGAATTTCAAGTTTAAAAGTTAAGGACAGACAGTCCTTAACTTTGAATTCCAAGTTAAAAAGTTGAGGAAACTTGGTCCTTAAGTTTGAATTCCAAGTTAAAATGTAGAAGACACTTGGTCCTTAACTTTGAATTCCAAGTTTAAAAGTTAAGGACAGACATTCTTTAACTTTGAATTCCAAGTTAAAAAGTTAAGGACAGGTAGTCCTTAACTTTGAATTCCAAGTTCAAAAGTTAAGGACAGGCAGTCCTTAACTTTGAATTTCAAGTTAAAAAGTTGAGGACACTTGGTCATTAAGTTTGAATTCTAAGTTAAAAAGTTGAAGACACTTGGTCCTTAACTTTGAATTCCAAGTTCAAAAGTTAAGAACAGACAGCCCTTAACTTTGAATTCCGAGTTAAAAAGTTAAGGACAATAGGTCATTTACTTTGAATTGGTGTCCTTAACTTTAAACTAACTGCAATTAATGATATTACCTTCATATCATTTACAATATTTTTTTCTGTCACAGATATCTTCTGATTTATTCTAGTAACTCCAGCCTGTATATCCTTTTTAAACTGCTCTGATAATCTCTGAATCAAAAACCATAAAAACAAAAAAGTCTCTTAAGCAACAAACAATCAAATAAAAAACTAATGCTATTAAAAGACAGAAAACTTACTTTAACAATTTCCTTAAGAATGGATTCATCAAATTGTGTGGAAGAAGGTATTGAGCTTTGATCTTGAGAAAATGGTTCATGCAAAGTAACAACCTCCGCATCTTCTTCACAAGTAATAAATGGTGTCACCTCGATCAATTTATACAACTATTATATAAGAAAAAACACATAAGTTTTCAGAACTAAAAAACATAAACAAAATTAAAAAAAAATTGAGTAATCAGATTAACTTACACTTTCATTATGGAAGTATATTTTACACAAAGAATCATATTGTGGAGATTTCATGTCTGAATAACATAACATCCGAGGATAGCCACATTCTCGAAAGTTAACAAATTATTTTTCTTGGAAAATTGGCAACACTTCCATAATCCAAACACAAAAAACAAAAGGAAAGCCAAGTAGAGTGTAGCTATCCTTGTATTTATCTTTGCCTTTCTCTTTCTCATTCTCATTAGGCTTCAAACAATTCTTCAATGATTTTAATAATGTTTCATAACATAGAGAGCCCCAGTTGAATGAAGAGAAAAGTATATCATCATCTACAATTTTCATTAACTTCTCAGACACGTTCCTACTCTTCCGCTTACCCAACAAAACAGATTCAACAAACTATATTGTTGCTAACTTCACAGCAGCATCATCGCTGCCTTCAAATGACGAAGTTGTACCATCTGGGTGGCTGGAAATAAAATCATACAAATCACCTAACTCAATACGATCCTTGAAATAGACTTTCAAAAGCCTATTCTCTTTTTCATCCAAACTTTTAATATCCAGTGTAGAAGAACAGTTCAAACCAGTGATAATATTAAATGCTTCCCGTGTAAACTTAAGTTCATGGTCAAAAACCTTGAACGTCATCGAATTAGCGTCATTATTTACAATTTCAGAAAGTAATAGACAATGAATAAGTTTACCAGAAAACTTCACACTTTTTAACTTGAAAAAATTCCCGAAAATACCATCCCTTAATTTCTTCCACTGCCGGTTTGACAAAAAACTTTTTATCGTTTCCTTATATTGTAGATCTCCTTTCCAATAGCTCATGAGGTTTCGCCAAACATTAAACTCGAATACACGATCTCCTTCCATTATAACACTACAAAGAAGTAAAAAGAACATAAAACATTAAACTCTAACACACGATCTCCTTCCATTATAACACTACAAAGAAGGAAAAAGAACATAGAAGATTTGAACAAGATGTCCTTAACTTCAAGTTTCAAGTTAAAAAGTTAAGGACAAGCAGTTCTTAACTTTAAGTTTCAAGTTTAAAAGTTAAGGACAATAGGTCCTGAACTTCAACTTTCAAGTTTAAAAGTTAAGGACAAGCAGTCCTTAACTTCAAGTTTCAAGTTCAAAAGTTAAAGACAAGCAGTCCTTAACTTCATCTTTCAAGTTAAAAAGTTAAGGACAAGCAGTCCTTAACTTCAAGTTTCAAGTTTAAAAGTTAAGGACAAGCAGTCCTTAACTTCAAGTTTCAAGTTCAAAAGTGAAGGATAAGCAATCCGTAACTTCAAGTTTCAAGTTAAAAAGTTAAGGACAAACAACCCTTAACTTAAAGTTTCAAGTTAAAAAGTTAAGGACAATAGGTCCTTAACTTATAGTTTTCAGTCCTTTACTTAAAAGTTCAAGTTAAAGAGTTAAGGACAATGGGTCCTTAACTTATAGTTTTCAGTCCTTAACTTAAAAGTTCAAGTTAAAAAGTTAAGGACAAGCATTCCTTAACTTCATGTTTCAAGTTAAAAAGTTAAGGACAAGCAGTCCTTAACTTAAAAGTTCAAGATAAAAAGTTAAGGAAAATAGGTCCTTAACTTATAGTTTTCAGTCCTTAACTTAAAAGTTCAAGTTAAAAAGTTAAGGACAATAGGTCCTTAACTTATAGTTTTCAGTCCTTAACTTTGAGATCCAAGTCCAAAAGTAAAAAACACTTCGTCCTTAACTTTTATGAACACATTTAACTAAAATTTATAAACACAGTTAGTTTATGAATTCGAACGACTATTTTCACGAAATATCCTTACATAATCAAATAAATTGATTGAACCACAAACAAAAAAACTACTGAATAACATTATCACAAAAATCCGATCCTTATTCGACACTAAAATCAACTTATAATCGTTATTTTCGAAATTTCAAACATACTTCATGCAACACACAGCATTAATCTCGATTAAACATATACAAAAACAAAAAATGCATAAAAGAAAAAAAAAATAATAAATCAAATAAAACAACTGCAACTCGTTCGAGTTCGATAAATTACCAGTTCAATCGTACAAATCAGATAAGATGACAAAGGAAAAGATCAATTGCAACTGATTTGCATGCAAAGATGGTACAGATACTAGCACGAAGAGCTTTGAAAAGTTTGCCTCGCAATTTTCCCTCTTAATGAATAAAACAAGGGTTTTAACATATAAGAAGTAAAAAAGGGCAAAACAGTCTTTTCAAAATAATTTTAATAGACTAGTGGCTATTATTGCTCATTATTAGAATTGTTGGATAAAAAATAAAAACCACTTTTATTAGTGGATACCACACGCAAATTTTACGTGTGATATAAGGTTGTATTGTGGTCCGGGCCCGGGGCTAAATGGGCCGGGCCAAACGGTCTCGGGCTCTAGCGGGCCGGTCCTAAGCAGTCTCGGGCCAAACGATTCCGGGATAAACAGTCCTAGTGGGTGTAACCGGCTCATATGGGCCTGGGCTAAGCGGGGTGGGCCCACGGG
Source organism: Nicotiana knightiana (assembly GCA_005239525.1). NCBI lineage: Eukaryota > Viridiplantae > Streptophyta > Magnoliopsida > Solanales > Solanaceae > Nicotiana > Nicotiana knightiana. Next base: position 37,497 of record ML438485.1, on the reverse strand, counting down.
CCTAAGTGGGTCGGGCTATTTTAAAAAAAAAAATTTATGTAAGGAAATTTATTGTAAATTATATTATATAATTGTGACTTAAATCTTGTAATTCAAATTTAAACACAAAAAAATTATAAAGAAATATTCAAGGGAATGTCTTATAATTTTTATTATTACGACATTAACAAAAAATGGAAATATCTTTCTTAGTCTTCCTCCCCCAATGGAATGAGCATAACAAGGTGCTAATAGCACCATTAAAAGGAAAAAAAACTAATGAAGGTGTGCAAAAATACAAGTTACATATTAGTCTACATATTATCTCTTACAAATTTCATAAATCCTTCAAGGTTCGGAGGAATTTTCGATGGTGGTGGCGGAAAAGAAGCTTGTTCATCACCGCTTCTGGGCGAAGTAGAATCCTCCGCAAGTTCCGCTAGAATTTCTTCGTAAGCTTCATCTATCTCTGGTTGTGATTCAACAAGTCCAAAGTTTCTTCATTCCGAACGGATCCAATCTCTGAAGACTACTGATTTTTCCAAGCTCTCCCTCATAAACGCTCTATGATCACCGATTTGAAGTCTCACTTGACTGAAAGCGCTCTCCGATGCCACTGTTGAAGCTTGAATACTTAAAATATCTCGAGTCATCCTTGAAAGAACCGGATAGTGTTTTTCTTTGTCCTTCCACCATTCCAAAACATTAAAGGACCCGTCGGGATTTTCTGATTTCAAGTCCCTGTGACAAATAAACTTGAAGCTCATTTAGTTGTAAACTATTACCAATATTTTCACCTTGAGAACCCCTGAACCTCGTCCAAGCACTAAGTGCTTTTAGTCCATCAGTTCTTTTAGATGATTGCGAACTAGACGAAGTAGGAATTGGAACATTTGGTCTAGCATGATCTAAGGCAAGTTGATAAGCATTATAAATTATTTGAGCATTTATTTTAATTGAGGCTTTTGCATCTGCAAGTGTAGACATTTTCTTATCTGAAAGTGCTAAAGCATTATAAATATTTGTATACCAAAAGTGAGGACCTCCTAATTTCATAGTAGAATTTAACATGGAAGCAACACCATAAATAAAGGTGATAGGGAAAAAATATTTTTTAAGCAAGGCTATAACATTAGTGTAACGACCCGACCGGTCGTTTTGAGACTCTAGCGCGTCGTTCAATGGTTTAAAGTCATGAGCAGATCCATTTCAGGTATTATGACTCGTGGGCATGGTCGGAGTTGAATTTTGGGAAATTCGAAGTCCAATTGAAAAGAAAATTCTCATTTCAGAAGCCTTAAGTTGGAGAAATTGACTAAGATTAGAATTTTGAGTAAACGACCTCCGAATCAGGATTTGAAAGTTCCTGCAGGTTCTTATGATGATTTTGGACTTGGGCGTATGTCCGGATCGGACTTTGGATAACCCGGGAGCGTTTCAGCGTATATTGTGGAAGTCAGCATTTTGAAGAAATTTCCTAAGTTTGGCTTGAAGCGCATTTCAGTGTTATTGATGTCCGTTTGGGATTCCGTTCCTGGGAATAGCTCTGTATGGTGATTCTGGAGTTGGAAGCGCGATCGGAAGTAAATTCGGATGTCCGTAGGTTATTTTGAAGTCATTTGGCTAAAGATAGAAATTTGAAGGTTTTTGAGAACCAGAGGTGGAAATTTTGATATCGGGGTCAGAATGCGATTCCGAAAGTTGGAGCAGGTCCGTAATGTCGAATATGACTTGTGTGCAAGATTTGGGGTCAATCGGTTGTGATTTGATATATTTCGGCATCGGATGTAGAAGTTGAAAATTTCAAGTTCATAAAGTTTGAATTTTAGTGGGAATCGTGATTTTGGCTTCGTTTGGTGTGATTTGAGGCCTCGAGCAAGTCCGTATTATGTTTTGGAATAGGTTGGTGTAATTGGACGGGGTCCCGGGGGCCTCGAGTGGATTCCGGGTAGTTAACAGATCAAGTTTGGAGTTTGAAGAAGTGCTGAGATTGCTGTCATCTGGTGTGACCGCACATGCAAGGCTTTGGCCACAGGTGCGGCTTTGCGCCGCAGGTGCGAGATTTTGCTGGCTTGGCTGGGAGCACAGGTGCGATGCAATTTCTGCACCTGTGAAGGCGCAGATGCGGATAATGGGGCGTAGGTGCGGATCCGGGCTGGAGCTGAGGAAGCCGCAGGTGCGGGAGTTTGGGCACACCTGCGTGTTGGATCGCAGGTGCGGAAATGAGGCCTGGGCAGAATTTTTAAAACGAGAATTTTTTCATTTCTCCTCCTATTTTCATTTGGCATGGGCGATTGTGGGGAGCTTCAAGGAGGGATTTTCGTCAAGGATCACAAGGTAAGTTACTCCAACTCATTTTAAGTTAAATGCATGGTCTAGGTACGGATTTGAGTATGGGAATTGTGAGAATAATAGAATTTTGAAGAAAACCTAGAAAATTTGGTAATTTGAATTTTAGCCGCGAATTGAGCATGAATATTTGGGTAAATTATATATTTGAACTAGTAAAGCTATGGGTAGAGTTTATCTTCGAGAAATTTCAGAATTCGGGCACGTGGGCTCGAGGGAATTTTGGTCAATTCCTTGAGCGGGGTTGGGTTTGAATTGTTGCAAATATTAGAGTATATTTTCATTGGTTTATCGTTATTTGGATAGTTTTGGGGCGTTGTGCGTCCATTGGAGTCGTCAGAAAGGCTTGGAAGCCGGTTATAGAATTTCGGAGTGAGGTAAGTCTCATTTCTAACCTTGTGAGGGGGAATTGTCCCCCTAGGTGAGCTAATTAAATATGTGCTACTATTTGTGGGGGCTACGTACGCACGAAGTGACGAGGGTCCGTGCATAACTACTATCATGTTTATGTCCGGGTACTCTAGGACCCAAAAACATGTTTTAATTGCCGTATTTGTAATCTTATTGATGAAAATAAAGTGTTTAAACCTTACTGAACTTGGTAAAAAGAAAATGAATTTCTGGAAAAGATTTAAATACTATTTTTGTGACCTTTAAAAGAGAAATTTGTCATTTACTTGAGTATTTGCTTTCCCGATGTAGTCGGGGTGGACTATTTGATTGTGCATAACTGCATGTGACCGCTTCGCAATTTACATTCCGCGAGCAGAGTGTTATTTCCCCCACTCTCATGGGAGCGGTATGTACGCCACGTCGATATTGAAAGATGAAATTATGGTTCGGGTCGCTCGACCCTCGACAGTGCACATATATGATTATTATGATGGCTCAGGCCGTTGTTCCTTATCCCGTATGCGCATGTTAAATTGCTAATGATTTCATGGATTTTGAAGTGACAAGATATTTGGGGGAAAATGAAGTAGTAATTTTTTATTTACTTCCAGTATTTATTTGAATTACAGTTATCTTTAATGTTTACTGTTTTTATCATCCTCGTATGACTATTACTGATATCATATCGTGTTAAATTATTTTGTTGGATCTTAGCGAGTGCCAAGTCGACCTCTCATCACTATCTCTTCAAGGTTAGGCAGGATACTTACTGAGTATACGTTATTTTCGTACTCATGCTACAATTGATGTGCATTTTGTTGCACCGGTACCTTCATAACAATATGGTTGACTTAGAGACTTAGACGAGTTGCATCATTCGGAGACGACTCACAGTCGGCAGAGTCTTCCTCTATGTATTGTATTCTCATTTTTATTCCTTGTCCAATTTGTATTTCGGACAAGCCTTGTAGAATTTGTAAAATTATTAGAAATTGCTCATGTACTTGTGTCACCGGGTTTTGGGATGTGTTTGGGATGTATTTTATCAAAATGGAATATTGGACTGTTATTTCTACTTGATGAATTTTATTTAGATATTGCGTGTTAAGTGAAAGGTAATGATTTCAAAATGCTAAAACAGGAAATTTAACTTAACCATTTAATGATTGTCTTGCCTGACAGTGGTGTCTGGCGCCATCACGACCTTATGAATTTTGGGTCGTGACATTTAGTGTTACTAGAAGAATTATCCATTAAAACTGACATTATTTTATCTCTAGTGCAAAAATATCTACAAATATCTGCAACTGTGTTAGCAATAAACTTCCCTGTGTGACGTAAATTAATTATTCTATAAACAATAATGCGCTTTTGCATTATCCATTCCTCATTAATCCAATGACTGGAAACAGTAAGATAATCACAGTCATTACCACTTCTACCAATATCAGTAGTAATAGCAACGCGATAATTTATATGAGTAAATAAATAGCGCAAATATTATTTGTATTCATGTTTATATTTATAAATATCACTCTTTACGGTTGTGCGAGGCCATCCTTTATAAGTAGGATTAAAAATTCTTCTAATATAATGCACAAAGTGAGGGTTAGAAGGAAAACTATAGGGTAAGCACATAACCATTTTTGCCAATTCTTCACGATCTTTATTTGGATCGTAATATAAAATACCACCGGTAACAGTGTTAATTCCCAGTTGAACTAGATTTGACCCGGTACTAGGGTTAACAGGAGTACCTAGATTTGTCCCCTCTTGCGTAACTTTCATTTGAAGAAATCTAACTTTATCTTTAGGGTGTGTCTTTATGTGTCTAGTCAAACTACCCGTACCGCTACAGTCTCCAGTAAATTTATGAGCCATCAAAGTTCCACAAGTTTTACACTTAGCCTTATTTTGATCTCTTAATTGAATAAAAAAGTGCCAAACAAGAGTGTTTCGCACCGTTTAGAAGGCTGTTTATTTAAAGTAGGGGTTATTACAGGAGGGTCAGGCGGTGCATCATTTGGATTATTATCAGTTGGGTTAACTTCAACAACAGGACTAGTATGTGTATCATCATTCGGTTGCGTTTCATCTAAATCTATATTTTCATCAATAGTTGGATTACCATAACGAACATTCATTGATTCATCATTTAATTGTTCACCTTGTGCAATATCATGGTAAAATTGACTATCGGTAAATTGAAATAAAGGGTTATCACTAACAAGAATAACAGGTGGAGGAGGACGGGTAACAGGTTTGAGTCGGGGAGGCGGGAAAGGAGTAGTAGCTTGGCCACTAGATTCACCAATTTTAAATTTTCCTTTATTACCAAACATTTTTTTCAAAGAAAAAGCCATATTAATTATAATCATGCAAAGTAAAACAAACAAAACTATAATATTAAAACTTAAGAGTTGGAACGAGTTTACCGAATTGACAAACAACTTCTTGAAAATTGTATATCGTTGAAGACTTGAATACTTTAATTCACCAACTTCATAATTTTTCACAAATTACAATAATAAAGTAAGCAATTATAGAAGAAAATTAGAGAGAGATTGATGGTTTTGTGAGAAAAAAATGAAAGAATGAGGGGATATTTATAGTTGAGAATAGGGAAAAGGTGTAATTATGAAAAGTTTGGAGTTAAAACAAAGTTTGGGGGAAAAATGACTAATTTTGAAAGTGCCAAACGACTAAATTGGCAGGCCAACGACTATTTTTTAAATTTTCAACCGTTGGCCAATTTTTATTTATTTATTTTTTTTTGAAAAATAACCGTTAGGCCCGGTTGAACCGGCCCGCCAATGGAAGCCCGTCCCGGGCTCACCATTAAGGACCGGCCCAATGTGGGCTCTTAAGACTGCTTGGGCCAGGACCATACGGGTCAACCCGCTTAACCCAAAACCCATATGGGCTGGCGGGCTTGGGCCGGTCCCGAACCACAATACAGCCTTAGTGTGAAATCATAAATCGACGCCAAACGACACAATTCAACAAAATATTATATTCATCAAACAATATAGTATAATACAATACAATACATCATAAAATAATATGTAACAACCATCCTTTATAATCAAACAACCAGTATAAATTAATTTGATCAATTTAAAGATTAGCGTCATCACGCTAAGAATTGTGGTGGATGAATAAGATATTTTTATTCTTAACCAGATTTTCTGGAGCGAGTCTTAAGAATAAAGTGTTTTTCTTAGCAGATTGTACTTTTTCTTTAATAAACTTTACAACAAATCCAAACTAATGGAGAAAAAAATAAATACGAACATTGAATGAGAAACAAAAAGAAAAACTAACACCGTTTGTGCACCAATTAAAAAAAAAATGACAAAAATTAATAAGATCTTAAAAATTAAGCACCAGAAATATAATTTCACCAATATTTTTAAACCATTCAAAAAAGAACTGCTTAATCTTGTTACTTATTAAATTAAAATTGAAAAAAAAAGTTGTTAAATTAAAGAAAAGGTCCCCGTAATCCACCCAAAAAATAAAATAATCACACTATCTACGCTAATTAAAAAAAAACTTTATAATAAATAATAATACTCGACAGTTCTTGTGATTCAGATCTAAATTCTACAGAAGCGTCTGTTGAAGTCCACATGAAAAACGAGCAAATCTCTCTCCGTTCATATACATGCACCTTTCACCATCGTCATTTCAGCTTCAGGTAACTCTTACTTCCATATCCAACTTTATTTCTTCTACTTATTTTCCTTTTGTATTCCCCATTTCTGGCTTTTTGTTATTTATTTTGTACAAAAACTTATATAAACCGCCTTCAAATATAGGGTTTTTTCTCAGAATTGTTATTGGTGAAGTGAATCTTGCTACTTGACTACGAAAGTTCCCATTTTTGAAGGATTTTCTGTCTTTCTCTTTGCTAATAAAAGTACCCTTTTGTTCAAGATTTAGTATCTGTTTTTCATTTTGTGGGCCTTCTCCTATGTCTAAATGATATTTCAATTCTTGAATTTGTGGTATGTTTAGGGCTAAAAATTCGAACTTTTTGGGAATGGATTTTTTCTAGGGTTTGCCAGAGGTATTTCATAATTCTGGGAGTGCTCTGTCATAGTCCATCAATATTTTGGTTGGTGTAGGCTTTGGATTTGAATTAAAGAATCAATTTTTAAGGATAATTCTATTGTGTGGAATTGGGGGTTTTTGAGTGGTTTAAATATGGGGGAGAAACATTTTATGAAGGAAGAGGAAAGGGTTATTATGGAAGGGGTATTAGGTAGAGAAGCTGTAGAATTTTTCACTTGGTCAGCTTCGAATAACATGCTCACGGAATTTACCTCGTCAAGAGGGGATTTGGGCGTGCAGCAATCGCTTTGCAAGATTGTCGAGGGGTCTGATTGGACTTACGCAATCTATTGGCAAGTTGCAAAGTCAAAATCGGGGAAATCAGCTTTGATATGGGGTGATGGACATTGCCGAGAAGCAAAGATGGGACAGAGTGACGGCGGGAATGATTCCGAGCATCAGAAAGTGATGGATGGAAACAAGAAAAAACTTGTTCTTCAAAAGATTCACACTTGCTTTGGAGGGTCAGAAGATGATAATATTGCTGCTAAGTTGGATTCTGTCTCGGACGTGGAGGTGTTTTATCTCACGTCAATGTATTACGTCTTCCCTTTTGAGAAGCCCTCTAGTCCTTCTCAATCATTTAATTCTGCTAGATCGATATGGGTTTCTGAAGTAAAAGGTTGCTTAGAACATTTCCAATCAAGATCTTATCTAGCAAAATTGGCTGGATTTGAGACACTAGTATTTGTTCCGCTGAAATCAGGGGTCGTGGAGGTAGGTTCACTAAAGTCAATTGCAGAAGATCAGAATTTGATTCAGATGGTGAAAACATCGGTGGTTGTATCTAATCCTCCACAGCCTAAAGCAATTCCAAAGATATTTGGGCGGGAACTCAGTCTCGGTGGTTCTAAGTCGGGTCCCATCAGCATAAATTTTTCTCCAAAGGTGGAAGAAGATCTGAGTTTTGCTTCAGATTCTTACGAAGTACAAGCAGCGCTAGGTAGTTCTCAAGTTTATGGAAACTCATCGAATGGGTATCGAAGCGATGAAGGTGAAGGGAAACTTGAATTAGATGAACGGAAACCAAGAAAGAGAGGCAGAAAGCCGGCCAATGGGAGAGAAGAAGCATTGAATCATGTTGAAGCAGAGAGACAGAGGCGCGAGAAGCTTAACCAGAGGTTTTACGCCTTAAGAGCAGTTGTTCCAAATATCTCAAAGATGGATAAAGCATCGCTACTTGGAGATGCAATTGCATATATAACGGATCTTCAGGCTAGAATTAGGGTTTTAGATGCTGAGAAGGAGATGGTAAACGACAAGCAAAAGCAGCAGGCTCCCCTGGAAATTGATTTTCATCAAAGACAAGATGATGCAGTTGTGAGAGTAGGCTGCCCTTTGAATGCTCACCCTGTTTCTAGAGTTCTGAAGACATTTCAAGAACATCAAATAGTGGCACAAGAATCCAATGTCTCATTAACAGAAAACAATGAAATCGTCCACACATTCTCTATACGAGCTCCTGGTGGTGCTGCTGAGAATTTGAAGGAAAAGCTGACAGCTGCTCTATCCAAATGATTTAGGTGTTTAAAAAATAAGGTTAGTTATAATATGTACGTTGTTTGTAGTATAATGCAAGTTTTTTCTCATTAAGGAACTGGTGATCCATATCAGAGCGGTCAGATGTTGTCCTTCCTCGATTTGTCATGTATGGGCATCAATATCTAGCTTGTAAGTTTGCATTGTATTTTGCAGACCACATAATTATATATGTTTAATTTGATGAGAATCATATCTGCGATGAGAATTTGAAGGACATACTAGAAGTTGCTCTTTCCGACTGATTCAGGTGTTTCAAGACGATGTCACTCATGCTGTGTATGTTTGTCGTTAATACAAGTAAATTTCTTGTTAACTGGTGATTAGTATCACAGTGTTCAGATCATTATACATTCGTCGATGATTGGTGTATGAGCTTCAATGTGTAGCTTGTTAGTTTGTAGGTAATATTTTCTTGCTCCTTTACTAATTGAGGGAATGAATCTGGAATCATTCCATTCTAGCCAATTGTGCTTTGTAGTTCCTGTATTCTTGCTAATCCAAGGCTTCAGATACATCTTTACTGTGAAGATGCTGCATCAAGTGGTTGTTCCCTTCCTAAAACCAGAAACCATTTTTTCTCACTTGAGTAAACTATAGCTATGCTTGACCAGGTGTTGTACAGTTGTAGAATATCAACCATAAGTAATCTTTTCTAGTACACCATTTCCCATGCATTGGAGTATCTAGTGTTCAATCCCTTAAGAGCTGCTATCCTTATGCTTTTCGTTCAATATGCCAAAACTAAATTACGTGGACTTTCATCAAACTAGTGTTCAGATTGCCTTTTTGAGGATGACATCTGAAACTAATGCAGCACTGGCATTGACAGAAAAATTTATAGGCGCATTATCATGTCAATAAATTTCAAATATCATAAATTATCCACTGCACCAACAAGCTGTGCAGGCATGCTATGGCCTGTGCCATATTGCCATACATAAATTATGGTGTACGGGTAACATGTACAACAAAAATGAAACAACAGAAAGAATTGAACCTACACCTATTGTGTGGAAGACTCTCACAGTACATTAGCCTGTAAGTCTTATTTATTCTTTGTTAAATGTATAAATTAATTGAATACTACTACCCATAAGGAGTTCTTGTTGTCAGACGTTCATAGTAGCTTTTGATAAGCTTATTTCTGAGACTTAGCCGCGAACACATCACAAAGGACATTATTCTGAGGGGATGCATTAGTAGTAGGAGGAAGAGGAGGCACGAAAGCAACTTCTTTACGGCCAACAAAGTTTCTTTCAGCAACTCTGGTTGCCATATTGACACTTGCACCGGTTCCTGGATTAGGTGATGGAGTCTTAACGGGGGGACGAGTTTGCAAAGATGGTAATAGAAGATGACTAGTTTCGTCAAGAGTTCTTGTAGTTTCTTTACGACCAACAAAGTACCTTTCAGTGACTTGGGCTGCCATATTGACACTAGCATCGTTTTTTCGATTGGGTGATGGAGTCTTAACTGGTGGACGGGTATGCAAAGATGGTAATAGTAGATGACCAGTTTCAACAAGAGTTCTTGTAGCTTCTGTACGACCAACAAAGTTCCTTTCAGTGACTTCAGCTGCTATGTTGACATTGGCATCAGTTTTTGGATTGGATGATGGAGTCTTAACTGGTGAACGGGTACGCAAAGATGGTAATAGAAGATGACTAGTTTCATCAAGAGTTGTTGTAGCTTCTTTACGACCAACAAAGTTCCTCTCAGAGATTCTTGTTGCCATATTAGCACTTGCACCGGTTTTTGGATTGGGTGATGGAGTCTTAACTGGGGGACGAGTTTTCAGAGATGGTAATAGAAGGTTATTATTTTCATCAATAGTTCTTGTAGCTTCTTTACGACCAACAAAATTCCTTTCAGTGGCTCTGGTTGCCATATTGACACTGGCACCAGTTTTTGGATTGGGAGATGGAGTCTTAACTGGGGGACGGGTTTGCAAAGATGGTAATAGAAGATGACTACTTTTATCAAGAGTTCTTGCAGCTTCTTTAGGACCAACAAAGTTCCTTTCGGTGATTCTGCTTGCCATATTGACACTGGCACCGGTTCCTGGATTGGGTGATGGAGTCTTAATGGGGGTATGAGTTTGAAAAGATGGTAATAGAAGATGATTAGTTTCATCAAGAGTTCTTGTAGCTTCTTTACGACCAACAAAGTTCCTTTCAGTGATTGTGGTTGCCATATTGACACTGGCACCGGTTCCTGGATTGGGTGATGGAGTCTTAATTGGAGGACGGGTTTGCAAAGATGGTAATAGAAGACGACTAGTGTCATCAAGAGTTCTTGTAGCTTCATTTGTTTCAATCCTTGAAAGAACTAGAAGAACTAGAAAGAGGAGGACTGGTTTCATTATTCTATTGCTGCTGATTTCAACTAGTGTCATGTTAATGTTTTTGGCACAATTGAATATACTAAAGTAAGGATGTTTAGAAAGATTGATGAGTCATTGTGAACAAGTATGTGTATTTATACCACATGAAATCTGAACTAAACAAGTTTTTCTTTTTCTTTTTTGTGACTTGTACAAAAAATCAAGTCTTTGTTCTTTCATCACAGTTTTCTTTTTGGTGGAATGCCTCTGGGCTCTGACTATTGACTGCTTTGAGCATACAAAGGAACTTAGGAATTGAAATTTGTCTAAAGGAGAATCAATCAGAAAGTGGAAGTCACTCAGCTTTTAACCATAGGCTTATTTTGTTATGCACAAGCTAAAAAGTGTTACTCTCCCAGTTTTATTTTAGATGAGATAGTTTGACTCGGCATGAAGTTTAAGAAGCTTTTGAAACTTATGGTCTTAAGCTTAAGCGGTAAAAGCTTTGTGAGGTCATGACATTTGTGTGTTTATAAAAGCTTTTCATTAAGGGTAAAATGGATAAAATGAGAGTTTAAAGTTGAATTATTTTCAAATTTAGAAATGTGTCATTTATTTTGAAACAGACTAAAATGGAAAATAGCTAATTTGAAACGGAGGGAGCACTAAGGTTTGTTATTAATATGGTTTTAAGAAAATAGAAAATCTTCGTAACAAACTGTTTATACCCCTGAGACAACGTTGTATATGTTAGTAGGAGTTGGAACCTTTTTTTTTTCTTTTAAGAATTTTGACTATTGACTTTTCTGGCGTATACAACGAAAAAAATTGATAAATTGAATGGGTCATGTACTCATATATGTGAGAGGAGAAAAACTGAAGCGACTCAGAATTTAACCATAAAGTACGCGCTAAATTGGTGATTCAAATAAACAAGAAAGTCAGAACAAGAAACACGAAAAGGATAGAATATGAGTGAAAATTATTTTATGCACTCGATCATTCATTCTTATTACTGACACTTAAAAAGATATTATTTTTACACTATCAGTGTAGTTTAATTTGCGTTTGCGATAACATGCCTGTTAGGCAAATTTATCAAGTTATCATTATTAATGTTTATTATAAAAATTTATCTGTAATTATCTTATAAATAATTTTACTCCATAAATATTTTTTATAACAACATTGCGCATAAGTTAAACCCATAATTCAATGGTACAGTTGCTTCCTTACTTCCTAAAACTGCAAGGTCCAATTTCCAGTAGATTTTTATTTTCCCTACCTGGCTTGGCATTTTAGAGGCAAAGTGGATACGTATTATTGTAATATCTATATTTAATTTTAAAAACAATATTCTCCAATTTTCATTCAAATGTCGAAGTAATTCTCTACAACAACAAACAACAATATGCCCGATGTTATCCCTATCTTTGCCGGATAGAGAGGTTGTTTCTGATAGACCCTCGGTTCATAAAAAATCTTTTTAAAACAGGTTTGAAAAATAAAAGAGTAAGAAGCTATGATAAAAAAAAACTGTAAAACAGAAAGGTACTGACATAAAAAATAAAAATAAAAAAAAGTAAAACTAATCAGAGTGAAACAAACAATAGTAGTCATAAAATCGAAGAATAACATATAAAGGTAGCATAAAAATAATAATATTGATAAGGAGAAGATAAAGATCGAAGTAATTCTCTATTAATTAGAATTCTTTATAAAATCAAGAAGTTCGTTCTTTCTCTTAATTTCTAGTCACTAAAAGTTCGTTCTCTCTCTTAATTTCTAGTCACTAATCAAGGAGATTTGCTTCTTTTTTCTTTTTTTCCAATCTCAATTGGATAGCTTGATCTTAGTCTTGTGATAGGAGTACTAAATATCAGAACATAATAAAAAGTAATACTGACGTCAAAACAATCTTCTGTGGTACTGCCAGCAAAGATACGACAAACGGTATTCAATATGTGTTATATGCCTCTAAAATGTAATATTTTACTTATGTACACAGTGCAATTTTTCGACGAAAGATGGTCAGTTAACCACCCTTATAACCATGTGGCTTCGCCACTGGGTACGGCATGTAATTCTAAATATAGATTTGAATATACTATTTGAAGTCTTGACATATGGAAGGTCTAGAAAATTTCACTCTTGACCAAGGAGTTTACAGTTATCTTTAGCTTTATAATTGCAGAAATGTTATATAGCCTCTCTCTATATATCAAAGCAACGTTCACAAAAGGTTAGTAGGATTTAAGAAATAGTACGTCTGGTTCATCAGGTTCTAATTATGCTCAAAAGAAAAGTTTGATCATGGCTCAGAATGAATTTTAGATTTTGTGTGAACATATCAATATGTAGCTTGTAAGTTTGCATTATATATTTTAGAGTTTGGAAAATATAATTTAAGCATTGAAAGAAGAAAGGCGCTTTACCATATCAATATATTCAAAGTATCATAAAACAAAGACAAATTGATCAACAATACTCTCTTTAAACATCACACACATACATATATATATATATATATATATATATATTTTATGTGTACCAAGAAACTGTAATTGAATCCATATCTATAATGTCAGAGTACAGTACACCAAATTGAAAGTCTTAATTGGTTTATTCTATGTTAAGTATATGAATTAATTGAATATTGTTACAAATAAAGAATTCTTCTTGTCAAACGATTATAGTAGAAGGAAGAAGAGGAGCAAAAGTAACTTCTTTGCGACCAACAAAGTTGCTTTCAGTGACTCTGCCTATATTAACCCTGGCACCGATTCCTTAATTGGGTGATGGAGCCTTAATTGGAGGACGGGTTTGCAAAGATGGTAGTAAATGATGACTAGTTTCATCAAGAGTTTTTGTAGTTTTTTTACGACCAACAAAGTTTCTTTCAGTGACTTTAGCTGCCATATTAACTCTGGCACCAGTTCCTGGATTGGGTGATGGAGTCTTAATTAGGGGACGTGTTTGCAAAGATGGTAGTAAAAGATGACTAGCTTCATCAAGAGTTTTTGTAGTTTTTTTACGACCAACAAAGTTTCTTTCAGTGACTCTGGCTGCCATATTAACTCTGGCGCCGGTTCCTGGATTAGGTGATGGAGTCTTAACTGGGGGACGGGTTTGCAAGGATGGTAATAAAAGATGATTAGTTTCATCAAGAGTTCTTGTAGCTTCTTTACGGCCAACAAAGTTCCTTTCAGTGACTCTGGCTACCATATTAACACTAGCACCGGTTCCTGGATTGGGTGATGGAGTCTTAACTGGGGGACGAGTTTGCAAAGATGGTAGTAAAAGATGACTAGTTTCATCAAGAATTTTTGTACTTTTTTTACGACCAACAAAGTTTCTTTCAGTGACTTTAGCTGCCATATTAATTCTGGCACCAGTTCCTGAATTGGGTGATGGAGTCTTAACTGGAGGACGTGTTTGCAAAGATGGTAGTAAAAAATGACTAGCTTCATCAAGAGTTTTTGTAGTTTTTTTACGACCAACAAAGTTTCTTTCAGTGACTCTGGCTGCCATATTAACTCTGGCGCCTGTTCCTGGATTGGGTGATGGAGTCTTAACTGGGGGACGGGTTTGCAAGGATGGTAATAAAAGATGATTAGTTTCATCAAGAGTTCTTGTAGCTTCTTTACGGCCAACAAACTTCCATTCAGTGACTCCGGCTACCATATTAACACTAGCACCGGTTCCTGGATTGGGTGATGGAGTTTTAACTGGGGGACGGGTTTGCAAAGATGGTAGTAGAAGATGATTAGTTTCATCAAGAGTTTTTGTAGCTTTTTTACGACCAACAAAGTTTCTTTCAGTGACTTTGGCTGCCATATTAATACTAGCACCGGTTCCTGGATTAGGTGATGGAGTCTTAACCGGAGGACGGATTTTCAAAGATGGTAACAAAAGGTGAGTTTCATCAAGAATTCTTACAGCTTCATTTGTTTGAATCATTGAAAGAACCAGAAGAAGGAGAAAGGGTGTTATTATAAATCTCATGTTAATGTTGTTTCACAATTGTTTTCTAAACTGAGGATAATAAGAGAGAGATCGAAAAGATATTTTGAATAATACTATCTTAAATAAGCAAGTATGTCTATTTATACACATGTAAACTGAAACTAACTTAGCTCTTTAATTTGTGACTTTCTACAAAATTTCAATTATCTTTGTTCTTTGGCAAGTTTTCTTTTGGTAGAAGAGCTCTGACCATTGACTGCTTGGGTTTTACAGAGGACTTAGAAATTGAATTTGTCTAAAGGAGAATAAATCAGAAAATGGAAATCACTCGACTTTATAATTTGTCATAAACCTAAAGACGTGTTGGCTTTAAGGAAACAAAAAGAAATGACGAATGAGTCGTGAAGTCTATATAGACATATCTGATGAAAGAATCGAACAAATGAAATAAATTACCATAGTAATAAATAGTGTTATTTTTATATTTATTCCTAATATTTTTAAAATACTTATTTATCTATATAGACATACCTGATGTACACATTATTTTTTTTGCACTTAGTATTAGAGACCATGTTGCACGACATTTTTTTTATAATACAAACGTCGAAGTTCTCTATAAGTACAATTCAAATTTAAAGTTCTTTCTTCTCTTAATTTCCAGAACCTAATCAAGAAACTTAATTTTTCGTCTCCAGGCCAGTTGGATAGCTTGGTTTTAGTCTTGTGATAATAAATATCAGAACCAGAACCAGGGTGAAGCTACATGTCTTAAAAGATGGTCAATTGACCATCCTTCGTCCGAAAATTATATTATGTATATAGTTAAAATATTAAGTTTTATAGGTCTATAACCTACGTTGAACACCTTTTGTCGTAAATTTTTTTCACTTCTTTCAAGTTTGAACACCTATTTCTGATTTCGCCACTGATCAGAACACAATAAAACATAATGAAAAATTCTCATACCATCGTCTTATTCATTAAACTTTTTTAGTTTTAACAATAATACCAAACTGTATATACTACAAGTTAACGTTTTCTTCTATTGACAAGGAAGAAAAGGCTATATCGAGCAAATTCAAGGATAAAAAGTTAAGCGCATCGCCAGTATTATATAGTTTAGAGCAGAGCTGTCACGTGAACTCATACTTCTCTTCCTAAATTATATATAATAATATTATATTTTTTTTAAAATTATTAAATATATGTGTGTGAACCCATGCTCGAAGACTATTATGGTACAATTATTATTTGGTGCACCTCTACAAGTAAAATTGGCAATTCAAAATCTCACTCTGAAAGATCTAGTTTTCGGCACGGAGTATAGATATATGTGAAAATTACTAAAATTTCAAAAAGAATATAATTTTGAAAGTATAGTGGGTCGTGGTAAGAGACTAAAGTTAAACCAGTCAAATATAAATTCTAGATTCACCTCTTCATAATAGTATCCCTATCTTCTTGAAATTCTGGATCCACCTATCGTTAGGAAAAAACGTAATAGGAAACACAAAAAGAAAAGAAGGATATTTCCAATTTCAATCACCAAATTTGGAAGTGTTTCAAATTTTCTGCATGTTTTTTATATGTTAAGCATATATGTATTTTTTTTCCCCTTCTGGGGACGGAGGTGAGGGGCTGGTTTACTTATTATATGTTAAAATATTTATTAATGGTTTACTTATGTTTATTCCCTTGAACTATGGTCATCACTATGAATGTCTTAGTACTCGCATGCGATGACTTTGAAACTTTTAAAATTTTCAGGTTTGTACAAAATCACTGCTACATAAGTCTTGCTAAATATTTCAAGATTTCACCCCAAAATAGAGAATTGAACAAAGTGAAGAGAAAGAGTATTTGGTTGAATCATTCCTAGGGTATTAGCTCCGTCACTTGGGTGGCTAAGGTCGTAACCCATGTACAACTACAGTCTACATTAATGTCTTGTAAAATTAGGGGAACAAAAATCATTTGAACTTTTGTCTTCGTTTGAGCCTCATGTGTTGGGTTAAAACGACCCAAAGATATGTGATATTGTCCGTTTTGGATCAAACTCGCACTGTTTTCTCAAAAAGCCTCACACTATTAAGATTTTCTAACACCTTAAATTTTATTTTTGTTTTCTATGTGAAACTTTGTTCGCACACCCAACAATCTTCTCCTTGAATAAGTTCCACGTGATCCATCACTAGTTTGGGAGATTAACTGTGTGCCACCACATGATCCGAGTATTTACAGTCAATGAAGTCCATGGAGAAGTTGTACATGTACGCGTCTTTAATTTGAAGCTACGGGTAAAGGTAGTAAATCGGCCCATAGACGAGCAAAGGCACTAAGACGGGCCAACGCCATCACTCTGCCACATTCATACTTGTACCCCTAAACTATTAACTCTCGTATCAGTTGTTGAGCTAAAATGGCTCAAAGATACTCTTAATATGATGTGATATTATCCGTTTTGAGTCAAACTCGCATAATTTTTTCACACCTAAGTGTTTCCAACACCTTATAAGTAGAATTATTTTCTTTTCTACTTGTACGTGGGATTTTGTTCACACCCAACTTCATGTACCTACCATTGCAAATGAATACATCACATGTATTTTTAATTTTTTATTGCGCTAATAAGAGTTAATTAATAGAAGCACATATCATTGTATCAGTTAATCATGGTAAATTAATATAATCTGGTTTAAATAATGGAGTACGAATCAATTACTATTACCATTTGTACATTTTACGGTCGATGTATATATATCGCGTTAAGCATAATATAGAGACAATTTATACTGTGTACCCAACGGTATATTGAATTAGTCCATGTATGAACATCTCGTTTTCATATACGTACATTGAAATAAATGAAATGATCAAAATCATATAAGAATAAAATAAATAAAAAGAAGCTAGGAATTTATTCAATGGTATTCAAATTTGAAAGAAGTGAAAAAAAGATCCCGACAAAGGATGTTCAATTTGTATTATATACCTCTAAAATATAATATTTTATCTATATACACAGTATAATTTTTTGATAAAGAGTGATCAACTGACCACCCTTGTAACCACGTGGCTTCGCCACTAGCTGTAGTTAGGTCCTGTTGTTAATGGTGTTTAATGGGGGCTAAATATCTTAAATGGGCACCTAATTATTAGCTAACTGTAGCTGTGAATATTCATCATTTGAAGTTGGAGGAAGAGGAGGAGGATGAACAATTACTTCTTTACGACCAGCAAAATTCCTTTCTGTAATTTGGCTAGTAATGTCAATACTAGTAGTACGTGCACCAGTACCGGGATTTGATCTAGGAGGACGAATTGGTGGTCGTTTTTGCAAAGATGATAATAAAAGATGATCATCATATCTAATAACTCTTCCCGCAACTTCACTTGTTTGACTGCAAATTGCGAAAAAAATTAGCATTAATATTATTATCATACGAACAGGAGCTGAAAAATTGTTAATTTGAGTTTTCATGATGTTTGATATTTTTTGTAAAAAGCTGGGAATGAAAGAATTAGATTTTGATGAGTTTTGATATGAAGATGATTATAAGAAACTGATATATAGTTACATAATATAACGTGTGTTAAGACTTTGATTATTTCGCCAACTGCTAGTTTTATGGGAGGGCTTTGACCGTTGACTGCTGGGCAGAAAGGAAATTGAGAAATTGAACTGAACTGGTCAGATTTGAAAAAAGAAAAATAGAAGGAAAACCTGAACTGGTCATATGTGACGAAACATCGTAAACGCGACGCCAACAATAATAATAAATTCAGTGTAATTTTACTAGAGGCGAATCTATGTTTGTAAAAGAGGCAGGGGCGGATGTAGTGTGATAGTTACAAGTTCAATTGAACTTATAACTTTCGACACGAAGCAAAAATTTATATGTAAAAATTCATTAAAATTTTAAAATAATAGATATGAATCCATAACTTTAAAAATATAATGGGTTCAATGTTTAAAAAATTAAAGTTGAACTCATAGAGTTTAAATTCTCGATTGGGATAGTGGTTGAGCAATTCGCTCATGGGCTCCCGCCACCTTCAGATCCTGGGTCTGCCTTTAAATCTCACAAGTGATGTCTGAAAAAATAAAATCTAATTGTTTACTTTTTTTTATTATGTTGGTTTATAAAAAAATAAAAAAAAGATTATGAATGTGATTTTACTTATTTGTCTGTGTTTTACGGTTACGTGATCAATATATGCTTTATTATAGAAATTATTTGTAATTGACTTTTGAATGACATGAAATTGTAATTGTTTTTACACAAGTACGATTACCTGATATATAATGGGTCGTTTACTCATGTTTTGCATGTCATTAATACAGGATTATTACAAAAGGTACATGTGTAATTTTTTTTTAAAAATAACATGAGAAAGTAAATTTTATTTTGCACTATGGAATTCAAACAATGTAGTGGCAAAACACGTAACTTGGCGCATTTAAAGTTAAACTGTTTGCTCAAGCGTTAAAAGGAAAAGAAATGGTTTTAAGTAGAAGCAGAAAGAGTGTTTGAGAAGTAAAAAAAAAATAGGTTTTTCTTAAAAAATACTTTTTTCGAAAAACACTCATGAGAAAATACTTTTAAAATCACGTTTAAAAGTTTGTCAAATATTAATTACTGCTCAAATATATTTTTGGAACAAATTAGTCAAACACAAAATATTTTTCACCAAAAATATTTTTTTTAAAGTCACTTTTAAAAAAAGCATTTTTAAAATATGCTGATTTTAGAAGTTTAACCAAGCAGGCTATAAATATCATCGACAGTCGTTTCTTCTTGCTCACGGCCTATCATTAGTCAAAAAGTTTGACAAAGAAGAAATTTGGTTTGCTAATTATTACGTTGTCTTTATTTTTGTTAGTTAATCACACTTTTCTTACTGTTTCCAAATTTGAAAAAGAAACATTGTTTTTATCACTTTCAATAACCTCTCTAGTCTCTGATACCCCAAAAAAATATAAAAATATTCTATGCTTACATGCAAATGTTCATGAAGCATTTAAAACATCTAGTTTCACTCCCTCCATTGATATTTATAAAGTATATAAAGATTTAAGAAAATATTATTTCAAATTCCATACTTCTTGGCCTTATATATAAAAGCAAAACGCAATAAGTAAGAGAGAATTTTCTCTAAGAATATATTAAATTGGTAGAAGATAAGATATCATTAGTTAATTAATTGTTAAAGAAGAGAAAATAAACTTAGGAAAGACTAATATCTACTGCTGAGGAAGGAAAAAAATAACCAATTTTTTGGGAAAAAATAATTTATATAATAATCTAGCATAGTCATAATATCATAATGCTCTCTAGCATAGTCAAATAATGTGGGAGAGAGTAGGAGCACGATGGAGAAAAGATGTTTTATTTCTATAATCGTCTCATATTTTGTTCAAAATAATAGCTTCCTCATTTTCACTGTCTTTATAGTTATTTATTTTTTGTTTTTCTTCTCCCTTCCCCTTCGCCAAGGTCGAATCCTTTTTCTAATAATATATTGCCTTTCTCTTTATTTATTTTTTCCTCCTTCTTCCTCTTTTTTCGTTTCTTTCATGCATAATTGCCAGTACTAATTTGTGTTAACAGTAGTGATTATATAGCAATTATTAACTAAATTTTATATATATATATATAAACCAATACAAAATTAAACTTAACTACATCAAATCTAGGACCAGTAACACTATAGTAAAGTCTATAAAAAAAAAAAGAAGAATAGGTAACTTCAAATGTAATATTATTTTCATTATTTGGATTTGCTTCGATGTGAAGCATGATAAGGGATTACATGTAAAACAATAAAATAATGAAAGAAAGAATGAATAATCTTGTATAGTTTGATAGTTTGATACAACAACTGTATGCTACCGCCTCCAATTGAGTCGACTATATGAAACTTATTATTTATGTTACTCCATTTAAACTCGTCTAGTTCAATATTCTGCCTGAGTTGGTGTCTGAGTGGGAGGAGAACGAGCAACCCTACTGCTACCGGCGAAGTTCTTCTCCATAACCACCGCTCGGCTGGCGGTGCCGCTACTTCCGGTGCCGGGGTTCGGTGTAGGAGTGTGAACGGGATTATACAGAGATGATAACAAAAGATTTTTGTTATTTATCCCTCTAACTCTCTTTTCTAAAATAACCCTAGTGGCTTTTGTATGTGATATGGTGCTAATTAATAGTAGCAAAATTATGGTAGTAGTTAAGAAGATAGCACTACTGCCTTGAGGTTTCATGTTGATGGTTAATTAGTGGAAAGAAAAGAATAATTTGAATCAAGAAATGTTTTTAAAAAAAAAATATGATGGAGTGAATGCAAAAATAGAGGTCTATTTATATGCATGAAACTGAGTACGTAAGAAGAATAGAGTTTCTTTTTTGACGAGCTGTAATTTGAGTCATTGGAAAGAACTTTGACTGTTGACGGCAGGGTTTAACGACGAGAATTTAGAAATTGAATGGGTCACAAGTTATAACATAGGGAAATTCAATGGACCATCGTTAGGACCTAAAAAAATATTTTTCCAAAAATTATTCATTTGTTGTTTTTGGTTGTTAGAATATTTTTTTTCAAAGAAAATATTAGGAGTATTCATCAAAATTCAAAAGGTAAACTTTGACTTCCTTGTATCGTTTCATACGGCCTCAAAAGTTGATTAAAATAGAGATTTTTACCTTTCTATACGCTATATGAAATCTATTTACTTAAATTTCCCAAATATTATAAATTATCCGTCATAAACAGGGTTTCCCTGCGGGATTTTACATTTTTCTGGGTGAATTTTGTGTAAAAACACCCAAAACAAATATAGGGATTTCGCCATCTCTAGAATCAATAGGTTTTTTAGAGCTTTTCGTCGGAGTTCCTTTTTTCTTCAAAAGAATTGCTGTTGAACTAAGCGTTTCGAATAATGTTAGGCAACCCTAGAATTTTGAGAGAGAAATTGAAAACGTTTTTGAAAGGAACGTTAGAGAGACACGGGAGTAATTGATATCTCAATTAATTCTTAAATGTATATGATTGGTAATATATATGCCCATGTAATTAAATTAAAGTTTGATTAGGAAGGATAAGAAAATTTCATACAGTGTATAGCTAAGTAAAAATCCCTTCAAAATATGAGAGTCAAATCTATATTATAATAGAAGCACGAAGGCCCTTAGCGAAGTATCGTTTGCCTTTTTTACCCTTTAAAAATAGAGTTTACATTAGATAAATTAGTAATTTTGTTATTTTTCTAATATGTAGGAATACTCATTTAATTATTTCTTAATATGTTGGAATACTTATTTAATTATTTTCCTAATATTTAGGACTATAAAATTAACTAATTTTATATATTACATTCTTCATTATTTGGATTACGTTGAAAAACTTAATATTTAGAACTTCAAAAATATTAACATTTTATTTTATATAAATTTTTACACCTAAATTATATATAAAAATAGAAAGAAAAGGAAAGAATTAAAAATACTAACCAAATAGGATGTACCACTTGGTATTTAGAAGTTTATCCCTTTGGACATATACCAAGAATTCAATCAAAAAAGAAAGAGGACGATGTATGATGTTCTTCGAAGATGACAGAGTAACTTTTTTTATGTTTTGATTCAGGTGGAACTCTTTTATATACTAAAATACTTTAAAATATACAAAACTATCTCCCACTCATTTGATTTTCTTACAATAAAGAATTTTTGTTCGATAAAATATAATTATAATCGAATATTTAAAATTTAATATGAGCTAATATTAAGAATTTAAATTAATAAAATATAATTTATATTTTTTATTGCTGAAAATAAATAATTAAGTATTTGGAATAGCTAATGAGCAGAAAAATTTAATTTCATTATTTTTCATATTCATCATACAAGTAAAACTATCTTCAAGTTGACAAAAATCTTAGCTTAAATAGACATATTTCAATAAAAACACCATTGATGATGAAATAAATTAGAAAATAAAGTCGAATCGATTATATTATAGTATTAAAAATTAACTTGGTTAAAATTTAAAATAGAAGAAATAAGAATGAGCATTTATTATTACTTTTATTTTTCATCTATTCCAATAAATCACCCTCTATATTTTTTTGTATACGTAATAAGCTATTGGTTATAAAATACGCATTCAGTATTAATCAGTTTTAGACCTTACATTGTTACTTTATTATTCATTTTTTTCCTAAAAACTATTGTCACGATCCCAAAACCAGCCCGGTCGTGATGACGCCTATCGTGGAACTAGGCAAGCCTACACTCCTAACAAATTTGTTTTCTATCATAACAATATTTAAATATTAATCTTGTTCGTCAGAGAAACTGAAATAAAAGATAAAATCAAACCCAAAATACTGTAAAAATAAGTCCCAACATTTGTTGTCACTAAGTCATGAGCCATATTACAACTGTGTCAAAATACATCAAAACAACATTTGTTTGGGGAATAACTAACAAAATACACAAAGGAAGATAGAGAATGAGAAAGGCGGGTCTGTGATCGCCAAGCAGCTACCTCGCTCTCTCTGAAGATGAACCGCATCAAACGATCAACTGGCACTATCGTGACCTGAGATACCTGAATCTACACACAAGGTGCAGGGGGTAACGTGAGTACACCAACTCAGTAAGTAACAAGCCCAAACTGTGGGCTGAGAGGTAGTGACGAACTAAACCTCAACATTTATAATAGAATCAATGTACAGAAATTTAGGCATGCT
The DNA here is from genome assembly GCA_005239525.1 of Nicotiana knightiana. Lineage (NCBI taxonomy): Eukaryota > Viridiplantae > Streptophyta > Magnoliopsida > Solanales > Solanaceae > Nicotiana > Nicotiana knightiana. Next base: position 14,074 of record ML438485.1, on the reverse strand, counting down.
TTCAGTTAACTAGACAGCTCAAAGTGATAAGACAAGTACAGTTCCGAACAATTTAACATATACAATTTAACGTATTTTACATGTCAATGCATCAACTGTATGAAATGCACAATGTGCTCCCCACTCTCAAATACTCATCCACTCAATACTATATATGGCTCGCATGGCCCAGGGAAGATCCATCTCAGAATATATACTCGTCTGACAGAAGTCACTCAGTACTGAGGAAGGTCAATTCAGCCCTATGGAGAAGATCCATCTCCAGATAATAATACACCTCACAACCACTCGGTACTGTATATGGCTCACACGGCCCAGGGAAGATCCATCCCAAAATATATATACATATCTGACATCAGTCTCTCAGTACCGAGGAAGGACATTCCAGCCCAATGGAGAATATCCATCTCCAGATACAAATACTTCGGATAAGATTCATGTCCAGGGAAGATCCATCCCTCGAATATCATCTGCGTTCACTGGGTGTGTGTTACAGACTCTGGAGGGGCTCCTACAGTCCAAGCGCTATCATAAGCCAGATCCAGGCATAAATCAATATAACATGTTGCGGCGTGCAGTCCGATCCCATAACCGTCACTCGTAAACAGGCTATCGGACTCACTCAGTCATACTCTCCAGTCTCACTCACACGGGCTCACAATGCATGATCTAGCCCGAATCAATGATATAATACCAAACAACCATAACCGAGACTGAGACATGATATGATATGCATAAACAGGACTGAGTATATAGTATCAATGAAACATATGAAATGACAACAATAAGCGACCGTTCGGGTCTCAACAGTATCGATGTGAAGCCTTAACATTATATCTAGCATGATTTATAGCATGTTTGCATTAATCACATTGACAGTAGTACGGATATCAACAAGGAGGAATCACTAACTGAGTCATGGAATGAACCAGGTCACCATTCTCACGGTGCACGCCCTCACGCCCGTCACTTGGCATGTTCGTCACCTCAATTACAATCATATAACATATAGTTCGGGGGTTCGAACCCTCAGAACCAAGTTTGAAAGTGTTACTTACCTCAAAACCGGACGAAAATCTACTCCGTGATGCCCTTGTCGCTCAAAATTGGCCTCAAATCGTCCCGAATCTATCCAAAATCAGTATCATATCATTAATACATGCTAAAGGAACAAAGCTCACGCGAAAATTACCAAATTAAATAAAAAATCTCGAAATTGACCAAGCCCGACCCCCGGGCCCACATCTCAAAATCTGACAAAATTATAAAACTAGAAAGCACATTCACTCACGAGTCCAACCATACCAAATTTATCAAAATCCGACCTCATTTGGTCCCTCAAATTCCCAAATCAAACTCGATCCTCAAATCTTCAATTAAAGTCTTCAACAAGCCCAATTCGCCCATACATATCCCTTTTATCTTTAATAGATTTCTTCCCTGGCCTTTAAGCCTCATTCTATGTTATATGATTCAATAATTAATCATTATTAAGCTATTGAAGCACTAGAATCACCAACCATCCTAACAAGGTTCAAAAATTCACTATTCACCTTCTTCTCCATTTAAGAACCCTAACTCACAATACCCATTTCAAGGACTAGCATAATTCTTCAACCAATTGGTACTTTCTACTTCACAATACACTCTAAATAATTAATTCATAGTTGTATTTAAGTGTAGAGTGGAGAATTTACCTCTTGTATATCAAACCCTAACTTGAACCCTTTTGAACGATTCTTGAAGATTAGAGAAATTCCTATGAATTTCAATCCATGTTGATGTTAATACTACCATTAACTAGTGTTAATCCATTATAAAAATATCATAAAACTCACCTTTGATGTGTATTTGGGTTGAGGATGCTCCACCTTCTCTCTAGAATCCAAAACTTAGCCTAAAAATATTATCATTTTCTCTCTCCCCGAACCTCCCATGTTTTATAGAAAATGAGCTACGTAGGCTAGCTGCGTAGCCTACGCAGATTGGCTACGTAGCTTTACCCTCCCCTTCACTTCCATGCCAATTTTGCCTATGCAATGGTGCGTAGTCTACGCAAGACTCGCGTAGTTGTTTTGTCACCATTTAGTAAAAAGGTCATAACTTCTTGTAAAAATCTCCAACTGACTAACGGTTTGATGCATTGAGAACTAGACTCAAAGAGCTTTAATTTGATTCGTTATACACCATATAACCCTTCATATATTGAGAGGTATTCTTGTTTGAAATTAGATCTTGTGAAACTCACTTGAAACTTTATCCCATCATATAATATTCAACTTGACTTAGCTTTAGGGCTCTTCTTAGACCCTAAACCATTTTTAATGCACCTAATACATATATTATCATGATCAACTGATATCATTCAAATTACCAGTCTTGTTCATACCCGAATTGATATAATTAGCACCCACCAATCTTCTTAATGGTCTTAAAACATTTAAAAAAAATTCTGGGGTATTACAACTATATGAGCTAGCCGTTCATTCCAATAGCTCTAAAAGAAAGATACAATTTTTTAATTAGTGTTAGTTTGATGATTGTTAGAAGAATTATAATAAAAATATATAATGATTTTGATCAAGTTAGATTCAATATTATATTTTGTAAGTATACCCTAAAGGATATGCGCTTCAAATTAATATAAAATCTATGTGCTCAAAATTTTTACGTGTGAATCAGTTTCTTCTAAAAACTATATGACGGCCCTCTTTATTCAAAACCTCTAAAAAAATATAATTATTTTTATTGATGTCCTTAAGAATAATCATGATAAAAATATATAATAAATATCGGAATTTAATTATCAAAAAACAGATATATCAATCCTTTTAGATTCAATATCATGTTAGAGGAATTACTGCAATTTCATAAGACTTTTTCAAAAGATATGCCCTTCAAATTAAGAAGAAATATGTATTCTCCAATCGAAATGTGTATCGGTCATTTACCTTTTAAAAATAAATTTTAGAATTGTTATAAAACTAATTATTTTTAAATATAATGACAGAGGGAGTTAATCAATATTAGAATTATTTAAATACTAATTCCACTTGAATAATGATATATCGAAACTGAATATACACTTTCAAATATAATTCAAAATCATTCTCCAGTGTATTTTACTAGCTTACTTTAGTATTCGTTATGAATGTCTTTTCTCATTTTCAGGATACTTTGATTTTGTGTTCATTTGAAATTCATGGATTATTAGTTGTTTGTTATATGTATGAAGTTCTATCCACTATTTATATTTTCAATGACTATGTGTACTACTGAAACTGAAAAGGAAGCATGCTAACTTTATTTATTAAAAAAATGGCATAAATTTTAAGTTGATTTATTAACTAATCATTGAGGATTTCTATGAGACGTTTTTTTCTTAATTGATAGTGTCAATATTAATATCTATTGTCAGGAACTTATACTTTTATTGCATAACTCAAACACTCATTGAGATTGATTACACGCGCGATGCGCGTAGCCTGAATGATTTTTTTATTATATTGAACGCAAAATTCTTATTTGATAAAAAATTATAATTATAATTAAATATTTAAAACTTGGGATGAGCTATTATTAAGATTTGAATCAACAACAAAAAAATCTCTTTAAAGTTAATAACAATCCTAATTAGCCAAAAAAGTCTTTGATTTGACTAATTTGCAAAAAATCCAAGTCATCCTTTTTGAAATTTATAATAAAATAGATTATAATATAGTAGTAAGAGTCAAACTATTAAAAATGCAAACGTTAAAAACAATAAGAATGAAATATTAGAAGACAAAATATATTCTAAGTTAGTTGCCATTAATTAATTTTCTTTCTGGTATTCGTTCAAATAAATGACAACTATATATACTTTTCTGTATACAAGTTACTTATTTTAAAATATTAACTTAATGGAGATATTTTAAAACTTAGCATTTGGTAACTTGATTTACATGTTCTTTATATACACATATTTTACTGATTGGCGCTGACCACACGTGCAACGCACATACACTAAAGCTAGTTAACTAAAAAGAGTAGCCTACTAAATAGGAGAGGCCATTCAACCTATAATTTAATTTGAGGAATTTACATAGAATACAATTTAATTTTAATGCACTTTGCGACAAATGAATAATTCAATTACTTTATAACCCTTTAATACTGTTATATTAATAAATTTGTAAAATTTTGAAATCCGATTATTATGTTATAAATACAATGAACTAAATTAGTTGTCCATTTAATTCTTACATCAAATACATAAATCACTTGTATTCATATGTATCTATTTAATATGTAACTTCATTCTTTGTTTTTGAGGACGAACATTTGTAACTATAAATAAAGCATTTTTGGCTCATGACTGATATACTTGAAATAAGAAGAATAATTCACCCCTCTCTACATCTCTTATCTATTATTGTCTCTTCTCTTTTGGTGATTTAGTTTATAATTATAATATTTATTTTGTAACACGATCATCACGAGTTGCTCAAATCATAGTTGGTTTGCCTGCTCCACGGGGCTCTAATTTTGTTCCCGTCCTTTAAAGTAGAGTCTACTTTTTCATCTGGTATGTATTTACAATTTTATTATTAGCAACATTTTAATATATATAAGTTATAAGGTAGAAGGCTATTAACTTTGATTTTGTTCCCGTTTCAATGTATGTCCATTATTTCTATGTGATCCTCGTTTAGCCTTTGGTAAAGATAAAGTATGCAATCATCTGTTAAATGGTTAATGTAAAGAATTAGCATATTAGTTAGAATAAAGATGATTTTTTTTCTTTTTCTCTCTCCATGTAACTATGACTATATATGCTATTGAATTAATACTCATTTCTTCATTTTTTTATTTTAAAAAAAAAGTTTTGTATAACTTGCACATGGGCGAGAATATTTATCATAGTGGTTTACCTTACAATATTTTATATTTTAGTAGACTAAGTATTCGACATAAATGATGCTTTGTGGTTAGTAACTATACGATTGCATTTAGTATACATGGTATCATGATAGTAGCTTATATTTATGCAATTTAGACACTATTTACACTCTAACTTAGCCGCACTTTATTGAAGTTTGAATGTTAAAAGATAAAAAAAAATACTCTAATTGAGAAATTGATGTTTTACAGGAGCCACTCCGAGCTAGGAGGGAGCTAAAGAGTGTTTTGGAGTCATTATAAAGCGTGGAAGGCCAATCGGAGGTTAGCTCGGGCGAAAAGGAGCGAGAAAAGCAAGCGAAACGCAAAGTCCAGGTGCGCGGCCACGAAGTAGGCCGCGAATTAGCTCGCGAATTGAAGGCAGTGAGGCAGCAAAAATTCGTGGCCGGATCCGCGGCCGCGGACGGGAGGTCAAAAGCGAAAAATGTAGGGGCAATTGTGTAATTTTCTATGCGACTAACCTAAACCTATATGAAGCCTAAATTCGTCTAGAAGTTGGAGATAGCTGGTTTTTGAAGATTTTAGAGGTAAGAACAAGGGAGAGAAGATAAATCAATTCTTCAGAGTTTTTATCTTCTTCTTCTTACTTCTACTTGATGATTATGAATTATATTAGTGATTTGTTTTGCATTAGTATGACTAGCTAAACTCCTAATCTAGGGTTTTGATGGAACCTATTGAAGTATGAATTTATCGTTATGTTAATATGGATTTGCCATATTATTCTCTCTATTTGTTCAACTATATGTGTATTGCTGTTGATTGAAGGGCCCTCAATTAACTGTTCCTATTTAGTGTGCATAACTCGGAAGAGAGTGCATATTTTGGTCGTTGTTGAACATCACTCCTAACGTATATGAGGGATCGATACGAAATGTTTAAAGGTGGGATTAGGAATAACGAAACCTTGGGTGCGATCTAAGTGAGATGTACTTAACGCTAGCTAACGTAATTCGGGAGAATATGTCTAGTATATTATTGTAATTACTTGGGAGAGAGCTACGACAGTCAGAGTGCTCATGATCGATAGAGAAGACTTAGGTAAATTTATAGCAAACGTAGCAGGAAGAATTCCGACAATAGGGGAAATCATAACCTTAGATCATTCCAATTCTTATCTACAACTCGTTCGTAGTTAGTTCTTAATCATTGCAGTTTCATTACGTAATATTTAGTTAGTAAACATCCAATCTATTACTTAAATATTTCTGAAGATTGAATACGTGAATTTGTGTGAGTCCAATAGTTGTGGTTGATAGGTTAATTCCCTGTGGGATTCGACTTCGGACTTGTTAACCAGAATATATTTGTAGACACCGCTTTGACCTTTTTATAAGGTATAGTTGGGCGTGATCAAATTTTGGCGTCGTTGCCGGAGAATTAACGGTGTTATTAATTGCAGCTAAAAGAAGTGCAAAAATTCTTAGTGTAGTCAATTTCTTCAATCTAAACTGAAATACGTTGAAATTCTGACGTTTGTAGTCTTGGGTGTTACAGGTGCATGCCTAGAAACTCCGCAAGAACTGGTGAATTATTCGAAGCGTTATCAGATCCTGAGAAAGTTTTCAAGGCAATGAATCGTGCAAACAAGAAAGGCAAACAGCAACAGAACCCAACAGAACAAATCGAACCAGACATGGATGACGGAATAGAAAATCCAGACAACAGGAACAATGGGGATAACGTGAATGACCCGATCGAACAGGTGGTGGTGCCTCTTGTGCCAGAAGTATAATTGTATGATTGGGCGCAACCCACCGCTGACAACTTAGCAACCCCAATTGTAGTCCCGCAGATACAAGCTGAATCGTTCCAAATCACAAATAACGTGCTTCATTTGTTGCAGAACAAGGGACTGTTCTCAGGGTCATACATTGAATATCCTCAACAGCATCTGAAGAATTTCCTGTCAATCTGTGCCACTCAAAGACAACATAATGTGACACCAGAAGCAATAAGACTGTTGTTGTTTCCGTTCTCAGCGACGGGAGCGGCTCGGACTTGGCTTAATTCACTCCCCATAAACTCCATCACTACTTGGGAGGAATTAGTCAAGCAATTTGTGAACAAATTTCACCCACCTAATAAGACTGATCATCAAATTGATGAGATATTGAGCTTCAGGCAGAAACCAACAGAGACATTATAGGAAACGTGGGAAAGGTTCAAAGGGCTGCTGATATTGTGTCCACATCATGGTATTCTGGAGCATATGTTGGGGCAGAGGTTTTACATGGGTTTGGAAGATAGCTTGAAAGCCAATGTTGATGCTTCAACAGGTGGATCATTTTTTAGCAAAACATTAAGAGAAAGCAAGATCTTACTTGACAAGATGGCACAAAACTCGGGATGGACGACGGAAATGCTTCAATCACTCGTGTAGTTCACTAAATGGCCTTAGACCCAACTAACTCCATAGCTGAAAATATGGCCACTCTAATGACACAAATGAGCATCCTCACCAAAAAGGTTGATGAATCAGGCCAGAAACAACAGGTACACATAGTTGATGCAACTAATGGGGGTTTATGTACATCATGCATTCATCAACCATATGTTTTCTCATGAAGTGCGGAAGGTGATCTCCAACAATATCAGGAGAACATGAATTATGTGGCCAACTATAGGGGACAGAGACCAGGTGGTCAGAATTGGGGTCAGCAGAATCAACAATATAGATCATCCCCGCAACAGCACTACAATAGCAACAATCTTGGGGCCATGCGACCTCAAGGTCAAGTGGTGCCTTACCAAAGGCAACAAGGCTACAACCATCAGAATCAGCAGCATGCTTATCAGCAACCTCCACAACAACATACTAGGAGAAATGAAGATGGGTTTGCTAAACTCGAGGGAATGATGTAACAATTGATTGGGTCCACTAGGAAAGTAACTGAAAGAGTAGACTCACATGAGTCAGCAATAAAGAATATTGAGATCCAATTGGGACAGATTTTGATGGCTCTGAATAATCATCCCCACGGGACATTACTTGCAGACACACAAATAAATCCAAAGGAATAGGGACCGAAACAGCTAATGGCAGTGAGTCTCCGAAATGATAGAGACCTAGACTTGGAGCAAGCAATTGCTCGCGAAAGCAGACCTACCGAGACAGTGGTGCCAGTACCCATTGAGGTAGATGATTCAACATGGTTGACTGAGGTGATGGTACAGTATGCACAAGAGGACGCCAACAAAGAAAAAAAGGTTGTGAAAGAGAGTGAGCCAGCACAGGAACCGATAGTAGAGGCAGTGCTTGAACAAGAAAAAAACCAAATCACAGGGAATAAGCGACCTCCAACACCATTCCCACATAGACTGGCCAAGTATCAGAAAGATGAGCAATACAAGAAATTCTTGGAGATGTTAAAGCAAATTCAGGTAAACATTCCATTGATTGATGCTTTAAGAGAGATGTCTGGTTATGCGAAAATGATGAAGGACTTGATGTCCCGCAAGTTTGACTTTCAAGGCTTGGCCACGGTTACACTGACTCAGACTTGCAGTGCTGTTGTGATGAGACCCATTGCTGAAAAGCTGTCTGACCCAGGGAGTTTCACAATTCCATGCACAATAGGCAACTATGCATTTGCTAAGGCACTGTGTGATTTGGGGGCAAACATAAACCTTATACCCCTGGCTATCTACAAAAGGCTAGGGATTGGAAGAGCTAGACCCACGTCCATGTTACTACAGCTGGCTAACAAGACACTGAAGAGGCCCTATGGTATTTTAGATGATGTATTAGTGCAGGTTGGGAAGTTTGTGTTCCCAGTGGATTTTGTAATTCTTGATTGTCGGGTTGACGAGTAAATTCCCATAATTTTGGGAAGACCATTCTTGTCCACTGGGAGAGCTCTAATTGACTCTGAAACTAGAGATATCAAAATGAGATTAAATGATGAAGAGATAACATTCAACGTGCATAAATCTATGTGGCGACCATGTGAATTCGCCAATTGCTCACTCATAGATGTCGTGGATGTAATTTTGGAGGTGGAAGATGAGACATTGAACACTAAAAACCCTCTAGAGCATGTTTCATGATCCTAGATGAAGCCAATGGAGAATACTTGGCAGAGTGGGTGCTTGCTCTTGAAGGCCAAGGTTTTTGGAAGAGGGAGCTCGAATTTGAGCCCTTGCACTTAGAGGAAAGAAAAAATCCCCCATCCAAGCCATCGATAGAAGAGCCACCAAAGTTGGAACTGAAGTCACTGCCATCTCATCTCAGGTATGCATTCTTAGGACCTAACTCAACTTTACCTGTTATTATCTCATCTAGTTTGTTAGATGTGCAGGCAGAACAACTTTTATAGGTACTGACGGAGTGCAAGACTCCAATTGGGTGGACCATTGCAGACATCAAGGGTATCATCACGACCTTCTGTATGCATAAGATTTTACTGGAAGATGGGCACAAACCTTCCAGAGAACATCAAAGAAGGCTGAACTCCAACATGAAGGAAGTGGTGAAGAAAGAAGTTGATTAAGTGGTTAGATGCGAGAATCATATTTCCCATATCTGACAGCAACTGGGTTAGCCCAGTTCAGTGTGTGCCAAAAAAGGGAGGTTATGACAGTAGTGAAAAATGAAAAGAACGAATTGCTCTCTACACGAAGAGTCACAGTTTGGCGAATCTGTATGGATTACAGGAACTTGAACTTGGCTACCCAGAAAGTCCACTTCCCACTTCCATTCATTGATCATATGTTAGATAGATTGGTAGAGAGGTCCCACTTCTGCTTTTTGGATGCGTACTCGGGGTATAATCAGATCTCTATTGCACCAGAGGAAGAGAGAAAACCTCGTTCACCTGCCCTTATGGAATTTATGCTTTTCGTAGAATGTCGTTTGGACTATGCAACGCACCTGCCACATTCCAAAGGTGCATGATGTCCATCTTCACGGATATGGTGGAGCAAATAATATAGGTTTTCATGGATGATTTCTCAGTGGTGGGGAATACATTCGATGATTGCCTTAAGAACTTGAGAAGAGTATTGAAGAGGTGTATCGAGACAAATCTGGTGCTCAACTGGGAGTAGTGCCATTTCATGGTACAGGAAGGTATAGTCTTGGGGAACTTAGTGTCAAGTAAGGGCATTGAGGTGGATCGTGCAAAGGTTGACGTGGTAGCAAAGCTTCCACCACCCACTTCCGTCAAAATAATCAGGAGTTTCCTTGGGCACGCCGATTTCTATAGGAGATTTATAAAAGATTTTTCCAAAATTGCTAATCCCTTGTATAAATTGCTTAAAAAAGATCACCCTTTTGTGTTTTCTGATGACTGCAGGGTAGCATTTGGGGAATTGAAGAAGAGACTGGTAACAACACCTATCATTGTTGCCCCTAACTGGGAGCAACCATTTGAGTTGATGTGTGATGCAAGTGACTATGTTGTGGGAGCAGTTCTTGGGCAACGAAAAGATATAATCATGCATCCGATATACTACACAAGTAGAATGATTAGTGGAGCCTAGCTGAATTACACTGTGACCGAGAAGAAGATGCTAGCAGTGGTGTTCGCGTTTGACAAGTTCAGATCGTACCTGATAGGCTCGAAGGTAATCGTTTATACTGATCATGCTGCTCTCAGGTACCTAATCGAGAAGAAGGAGTCAAAATCGTGCCTGATTCGTTGGGTGCTACTGCTGCAAGAATTTGGCTTAGAAATCTGTGATCGTAAGGGAACGAAAAACCAAGTAGCTAATCACTTGTCTAGACTAGAAGGAGCCGAGAAAGCGGTTGAGGTAGAAGAGATTCTGGAAACCTTTCCAGATGAGCAACTACTAGCCACAAGTCTTGAAGAAGCGCCATGGAATGGAGACATTGCAAACTATCTGGTGAGCTGTATTGTTCCTTATGACCTTTCCTCTGTCCAAAAGAAAAAGTTCTTTCGTGATTGCTGCATGTATTATTGGGATGAACCTTATCTGTTCAGGATTTGTATTGACAACATGATCCAGAGATGTATTCCCGAGATAGACCAGTCTTCTATTTTGCAGGCATGTCACGTGTCACCATACGGTGGGAATTTTGGGGAAGTAAGGACAGCTGCGAAAGTCTTGGAGGCAGGCTTCTACTGGCCAACAGTGTTCAAAGATGCACATTTGTGGGTAAAGGGATGTGATGAATTCCAGCGAACCGGGAATATTTCCCGCCGACATGAGATTCCTATGAACTCAATTCAGGAGGTCGAAGTGTTTGATGTATGGGGAATCGATTTCATGGGGCCTTCGTCAGCTCATATGGCAACAAGTACATATTCGTCGCTGTGGACTACGTGTCCAAATGGGTGGAGGCTGTAGCACTCCCTACCAATGATGCAAAAGGGGTGATTGGGTTTTTGAGAAAGACCATATTCACCCGATTTGGCACTCTAAGGGAAATAATCAGTGACGGAGGCACTCATTTTTGTAATCGAGCCTTCGAGAAGCTGCTAGAGAAGTATGATGTACGCCACAAGGTGGCCATTCCATATCATCCACAGACAAGTGGGCAAGTGGAAGTGTCAAACAGAGAAATAAAGAGTGTGCTAACTAAGACCGTGAATGCCACTAGAATGGACTGGGCGAGAAAGTTAGATGATGCACTCTAGGTTTATCGAATCGCTTTCAAAACACCAATTGGCATGTCGCCATACAAGTTGGTGTTTGTGAAGGCGTGTCACTTGTCGGTGGAGTTGGAGCATAGAGCTTGGTGGGCGCTGAAACAGTTGAATCTCGATACGGAAGCTGCGGGAACAAGTAAAGTCACAGAGTTGCATGAGCTTGATGAGTTCCGCTATCATGCTTTTGAGAGCACAAGATTGTACAAGGAAAGAATGAAGATGTTACTTGATAAAAACATTATTGAGCGGAATTTTAAACCCAGAGATACGGTATTGCTATACAACTCAATACTAAGGTTATTTCTAGGCAAACTAAAGTCGCGATGGTCAGGGCCATTTCGTGTGGTTGAAGTACACCCCCACAGGTGTTGTAGAGATTGCCGTAGAGAATGACTCCCGTGCATTCAGAGTCAATGAGCACATACTAAAACATTATTTAGGCATGGATGAAGCAAAGGGAGTGTTAGTGACCCATTTGATTGAGCCTCAGAGGTCGAGCGAACCTTAAATGCGCTTACATGCGTCGTGCCGCGACGTTAAATCAGGCACTTCTTGGGAGGTAACCCATGATTTTTTATTTTTTTTCTATTGTTGTTGTATTTGATGTTGAATAGTACTGACCAAACTACTAGTGTGCATGGCAAGAATTGCGCGTATCGGAAGGAGTCAGGGGTCAAAATTAACCCGGGATGAGATAAAAATGCGAAAAAGGTGAAAATTGGCTGGAGACGGGGATCCGCGACCGCGAATTGGACCGCGGATCTGACCGCGAATTTTGACTGCCTCATTGCTCTGGATTCGCGGCCGCAGATTGGACCGCGGATATTGGGCACTCTTCTACCCAGAATTCGCGACCGCGGACACGACCGCAGATCTGTGCGCGGAGCAGGGCGGTCCAGGTAAGTATTATTCCTATTTTTTCGTAAGTCTAAAATTCTTATTTTGTCTACCCTAACTTAAACGCACACCCTTCCAACTTCCCTTCCCACTTTCCCCACTACTCCTCTTCCCTTCACCAAAACCCTTCCCCCTCCCCCACAAACACAAATAACGATTCCCTCCCCCTTCCTTCCCCCATATTCTCCATTCAACACAAAAATTCTACTCCCTTATTCTCTTCTCCACTCAACCAAGATCCAACCTCCATTATTCTCAAGATCTCCAAGTAAGTACATGATTTTACTCCTCTTTCTTAGTATTTTTCTTTTTTGTTTTAAAAATTTTCAATTTTTGTTGTGATTTTCTCTTTAATTTTTCTTCTTTTATTTGCTAGTGTATGTATAGGGTAGTAAAATCATGTGTCTTTTCTCTTGGAGTTGGATTGTGGTGTATATGTGGTGTGTGAGGTGTGGTTATTCAATTGGGGCTTTGTGTAACCTTGGAGATATGTGCACACTAAGTGTTTGTTGATTTGCCTCAATGAGATATGAATGCAAATTGTGACCAATTGTGTGAGTGAAGTCTGAGTAACCGCCATTGATTCACATACTTCGAACCCTACTAATAGTGGTGTTTGTTGTGTCAGGTACAATGCATCCTTCACGGAAGAGATGCGCCACCAGAGCCTCGTCCAGTGGGCATGGCAGTTCATCCAGAGCACGGGCACCAGCCAGCGCAAACCAATTTGATCATAGTAGGTTGTTTCCAGAGCGGCCCAAGACCGTTTAGTTTGAAGGCTACGAAAAAGCCTATACCGAAAAGAGGAATTGACAGGGCAACCCTCCAAGTGGAATGCCCGAATATATATCGGTAATTGATCAGGCGCTGGCTAGACATCTTCTTTGAAGAGCCAGAGGAGGGTAACGTGATGCTTGTTCGGGAGTTCTATGCCAACTTCCTCGAACATGAGGAGAGGGTATGCACTGTGAGACAAACAAGGGTGGATGCCTCGCTAGCTGCCATCAGAAGAGTTTATCGCTTGCCGGTATTCAATGGGGCTGAAGATTATTATGAGACCTACAAGCGTGAACCCACCACATGGAATCTCTTTTTCCAAACTATCTGTGTACCGGGCAGAGATGTAGTATGGTGTGTGCCTGGTAGCATCTTGCATTCATAATCACTCACTTTTGAGGGTAAGTGCTGGTTGTACATAATCAATAGTCAATTGTTGCCATCCCATAATACCACAGAGGTAAATGGCCCAAAAGCGGCAGTGATTTGGTGTTTTATGCAAGGCCACGATTTTGATGTGGCTCAGCTTATCTAGTCAGAGATGTTCATCCACTCACAAATGAAGAGGTATGGGTTTTACTTCCCATCTCTTGTCACAAGATTGTCTCGGGTAGCAAGGGTGCCCGAGAACCCCAATGCAGATGGCGTGGTGAAGAAGGAGGCAAAGTTTCGGGCCGACAAAGTAACCATCGGGAAGGACCCGGTGGCACATGGGGCAAATGACAATGACGATTCTGATAAGTCTGAGGAAGGTGATGACGGTCAGGAGGAGTCTAGGCATGTGATCACGCTCAACTATGTCTTGTAGAAGACTAAGCGGGCGTTACAAATATAATCCTGGGGTA
>ML438484.1:0-14440 GCA_005239525.1 Nicotiana knightiana | reverse complement strand
CCGGTGCACTCCTCCTCGCCTCTTGAGCGTATTTTCGATGTATTTGCATCCATTTAGCTCGGCTTCCATCTCCAATTCACCTACACATGAAATAGACTCTATTATGCACATAAAAAGTGTATTTTTATCATTAACGCACATAAAATGTAGGGCATATAACATGTCAAACCATGAATTCTAGCCTCGCATCACATATCAAACAAAAAAGAATTATTTTAAAGATATTTTAGTAAAGTTACTTGTAGAACAATTTGGACTAAAAATCAGTCAAATTTTAGATAAGTTTAGATGAACTAGGTCAAAATAAGCTATATTTAATAATAGGCGAATCAATGACTGGTCTAACTTTGATCGGTGTTTGCGTAACGACCCGATTGGTCGTTTTGAGAATTTGCACTTTGCTTGGTTATTTGAGGGCATGCGCAGCTCCGTGTGATGTATCATGACTTATGTGAATCATCGGTTTTGGTTTTCATGTTATTCGGAATTGATTTAGAAGAATGATTCTCAGCTAGAAGCTTCAAATTGGAAAGGTTTGACCAAGTTTGACTTTTTGAGAATTTGAACCCGGAACGGAGTTTTGATGGTTCCGTTAGGTCTGGATAGTGATTTTGGACTCGAGCGTATGCCCGAATTCGCATTTGGATGTTTCTAGAAGGTTTCAACACTAATTAGCGTAAATTTGGAAATTTGAAGGCTTGGAAAGTTCATAAGTTTGGCCGGATGTTGACTTTGAAGATATCAGATTCAGATTGTGGTTCCGGGATTCGAAATAGCTTCATCATGTCATTTGGAACTTGTGTGCGAATTTTGAGTTCATTCCGGATGATTTGATATGTTTCGGCGCGTGTTTTGGAAATTTAAAAGTTCGAAGTTCATTGGGTTCGAATTGAGGTGTGATTCGTCGCTTCGATGTTGTTATATGTTTTTTGAGGCCTCGAGTAAGCCCGTGTTAGGTTATGCGAATTGTGGGTATGATTGGACAGGGTCCCGATGGGCTCGGGTGTATTTTGGATTGATTTCAGATCATTTTCTTTTGTATTTGCAGCTGCGGTATGGTATTGCGCAGATGTGATGGCCGCATGTGTGAGCCATGTGTCGCAGGTGCGCAAGAAATCGTGGTTGGAGCTCATCGCAGATGCAGAGGAAAGATCGCACTAGCGGGTGCGCATGAGCGGAAATTGTTTTGCAAGTGTGAGGGGGTCGGCTGGTGAGTGTGGTCGTAGATGCGACAATTTGACCGCAGATGCGGTGGCCGCAGATGCGATAATTTGACCGAAGTGCTAGGCAGAATGATAAATATAAGGGCTCGCGATTTTGGCTTTATTTTGACATTTCCAAGCTCGGATTAAGGCGATTTTGGAGAAAATTTCATCACAAGGACTGGGGTAAGTGTTCTCTACTCGGTTTTGACTATATTCCATGAATCTATCTTCGATTTTAGCTTTTGGTTGATGATTTCTAAAGAGGAAATTGGGGGTTTTGGCATAAAGTTCATAATATGAATTTTTGAGTTTTGAACATCGAATTGGAGTCAGGTTTGAGTGAAACTAGTATGGTTGGACTCGTAATTGAATGGGTTGTCAGATTTTGTGAGTTCTGTCAGGTTCCGAGGTGCGGTCCCGAGTTTGTCTTTTGGGCGGTTTCGGGCTTTGATTCAAGATTCGATCTTTTATGATCAGGATTGGTTCCTTTAACATTGTTTGATGTATTTGAATTATTCTTGGTCAGTTTCGAGCCGTTTAGAGGTCGGAACGCGCGGGATGGCATCTTTGGAGCATCGTCTGGCTTGTTCGATCAGGGTATTGACTCGTTCAAGGTAAGTAACTCTTCTAAACTTAGTGCTGAGGGTATGAAATCTCACAATACGTGTTATATGATTGGTATTGAGGTGACACACATGCTAGGTGACGGGCGTGTGGGCGTGCACCCTGTGAATTGGGTCTTTGTGGTTCCCATGGCATTGTATAGTGGCCCTATCTTGTTGTTATCTGTGTCTCCACCATGTGATATAGTAATTGAGTTGTCAATCATGCTAGATGACATGTTTAGACTTATGCCGGTACTTTTGAGACCGACTGAAGTCATTTATGTTGTGGAGTTATATGCTTTCATTGTTTTATGTACTCATTCATACACAGTCATATGCATATCATATCTCAGTATTTGTTGTTATTCATTGATACATCACATCATCATTTTTTGGGCTAGTTTCATGACATTGTGAGTCCGAGAGAGAGGGCTTGGAGAGATTTATGACCGAGTAAAGTCGAGGGCCTTATTGTGATGATATTTATGAGTGAGGCCGAGGGCCTGATTGTGATGTTTATTTATGGGATCGGGCTGCACGCCGTAACATATTTATTTTTGGGAGCGGGCTACACGCCGCAGCATGTTTATTTTTGGGAGCGGGCTGCACGCCGCAACATGTTTGATATAGGCCGAGGGCTTCATGGATTTATGCCAAAATTGTCTTGATATAGCGCTTGGGTTGTAGGATCCCCTCCGAAGTCTATACACATCCCCAGTGAGCGCAGGTGCCTACTGAGTGATGTTTGCCCGAGGGGCAGTATATGAGTGATGTTTTTTCGAAGGGCTGTATATGAGTGATGTTTGTCCGAGGGGTTGTATATAAGTAATTGGGAGGACTGAGTGACCGAGAGGACTGAGTGAATTGATGCTCTGAGAGCTTTTATATAGTTTTATCACCGATTTGCATCGTATTTGTTATGCACATTTGACATACATGCATAGAAATGCACTTTTTTCCTCATCTTATATTGTATCACGTCATTCATGACTTTTTACGCACATTGGTATGTGAGTACAAAGAGGTATTTTTTGCACTTGATATTTGGAAAGAAAATGAAACTTCTTACTCATTGTTGAAAGGATTTTGAGAAAAATCACAGTTTCAAACTTACCTGTATTTTTGGCATTTTCGGCAAAAGAACTGAGTTTCACTAGAATATTTGAAAAGCATGCCTATTATTCTGAAACTGTGAACGGGTTGAGCCCTTTTTCTTCTGAGATACCTCTTTACTGCTTGTACTATGCTGATGTGAACTGTTGTAGAATACAGGTTTGAGACCCGACCTTGTGATAGCTCGTCACTACTTTCAACCTAATGTTACGTTTGTTACTTACTCAGTATATGTAGTCGGTTGTACTGATACTACACTTCTGCACATTGCGTGCAGATATTGGCTGCGGCGTTGCGGTGTTCGGTGGCTGCTGGATTTGAAGATGTACCCGCGTCCATGTTGCAACTGCCTCTGTTGTTCGGGGTAACCTTAGATTAAATTGTGCTGTTTATGTACTTTTCAAACAGATTATGCATTTATTTCATTTCCGCTTGTAAACTCTATTCTTAGAAGTTCATGATTTGTAATAACAGTCCTTGAGAAATGTAATAGATTCAGACAATTTATTCTATTTAATTAGCTTATTATGATTATTAAAATTTAATAGTTATTAGTTGACTTATTTAACAAGTTAAGTTAGATGTCATGACGACTAACGGATTTTGGGTCGTGATAGTTTGGGCTTCAATTACAACTCTTGTTATTCGACAAAATCTAAAAGCTTTCGAATGGTTAAGGCGAGAAAATCTGAATGATGCGTCTATTTCTGGAAGGTAGTCCGACAAAGGAGCATAATGACAAAGTTAGCATTATCCTATGAACTTCCTTAACAACCAAGAATTTTGAGGTTTTTATTGTGCATTATCCTATAAACTTCCTTAACAACCTATTGGTTGTTAAAATTTTAGAATTTTGAGGCTTTTTCTTGACGACAACGTCGTTTTCCACAGCCTGACTATAATGCAACTGCAAGATTCTTCGGGAATTGAAGTTACAAAAGCTGCTCTGAAGAATGCCAGGTTACTTAATTCTTGGCATCTCAACATCTAATGCAATTAGTAATTCGTGTTCACTTTGTGAGGCTTTATAGCTAATTTATTTATTATATTGTACATTTATACATATGCAAAATGAAACTCTAAGAAGCAGAGAATTATATGCATCAGTCGATAGAGTAGATAGTCCAAAGCCAAATCTAATAAGGGAATTAAACTTATTTAATAAAATTCATACTATATACTTTTATTTGAAACTTATTTCGAACTCTCTGAAATGCAAAGTTGTTAACTTTATAATAAATTTCTTCTAATTATTTCAATTGATTACATAGTGAGTCCATTAAATTTTACTTGAGATATTGATAATTTCGGATAAGACTTTATTGATTTTAATTTTACAATACTTCTTTCATTTAAAGCAATTGTTATAAGAAATATTAGCATTATTCTATAAGTAATATTGGCGGTTTAAAAGAATAAAATCTTTTTTTTTTTGGATAGTAAAAAATACATCAAACCAATTAATATCAAAGTAACTACTAATATATTATAAAAAATTTCAAGGTTAAAATATTTTTTCCGGGACCTTGTCCCAAGAGTTTCTGGGCTAGTTTAAATGAGTAAGAGTCAATATTAGCAAAGGAAGTGCCCATATTAATGCCAAATAATTTTGTAGTCTTTAAAAATTTGTTTTTAGTTTTTGAAGAAAAATAATTTATTTGAAATTTCTGAATGTTCTCTACAGTTCTTCACACGTCTTCACACACAAAAATAGCTAGCAACACTCCTAGTTATAATAGTGTAAAATATATTTTAACTATAAACGTGAAAAGCTATTCCAATATTGATTTTATTTACCCGTAAAATAGTACATTTGAATTTGTTACGTGGTTTATAGACAAGAACTGATTTGATCCATAATAATAAATAAATTGGATTAAAAATAATACTTAGCGATTAAAATCAAAGGAAATGACAAGCCTGACTCCGGGGACAGAAATAAGAGTAACATAAAGCAGCAAATAAAGTTATTTTATTTAGCTTGAGAATGACTGTAGTATAAGTTTTGCCAAGAATTTTATGTCTTACAATGACTGTCGAGTCTACTATTTATAGCTATACCTAGGGAAACAAGATCTCAGGATCAAGCCCCTCTTAGATGACAATAAAAAGGGCCATTGATGAACATGTAACGGCAGACCATGAATGCAAATATCTCTGCAAATGCTGCCTATTTAATGCTAGAGAATATTCTTCATTGGATGCTATCTGATGGAAAGCATTTGATTCTGCTCACTTTTATCATGTTCCCTTCAAGGTCAGCCCGATGTCAATTGCAACTGTTGTTCTCGGTACTAGTTACTACGTAATTTACTTTCAATCTGTCTTTGGTTCCACGCGTCATGTTGCCATTCAATCATTTAATGTAAACCAATTATACCCTATGTAAATAGTGCCCCATGCTTTCTAGTGGCATATCTTTGTGTCACTAGAAAGTTGGTGAAGATCCCTTTCTTGGCGAGAAATCTTCTGAAAACCTTCTGAACCGTCTCTGACGCTTGAAAGGACGCACGTCTTCTCGTATTTAATATCCCGAACACGTGTTGCCCCACACTTTAGTAATATCTTCGTCGGTTCTCGAGGTAATCATGACCATGATTTTTGCCGTCTATATCTATACTTATACTCATCTTCTTACCACTTTCACTTCCAAAATTTTCATACGTTTCTTATCTTCTTTGTACTTAACCTTCTTCTGCTTTCATCTCTTTCCGATTTTCTTCAAAAAACTCCATCATCTTCTTTCTATTATGGATTTTTTACTAAGTCTTTTGAGAGCCCTGGTCTTCTCTTTGGCGGAGGCCCGAAGAGAAGCAAAGATAAAGAGTTTGATGTCGATGTTGATCCTCCCACTGTAAGCACCATCACACCAAACACTTGAGCACCGTTAATGACTTCCAAGGACGTTTCCCTCTGTGCATCCACAGACTTGGGTTGTTAGCAGGTATCCTTCCTCTATTCTCCCATCCAGTATCCCTACTATAAAGAAGGACTGTAACTGCCCAGATCTTAACATCATTTCTCCAGACGTGATAGAGCGGGTTACCTTCACCAAAGGAGGCCTTACATATGTCTATATGTGCCCCTTCACTTTGGGCCCATTTTCATTGAGCGGGGGACTTGAACCCATGATCTTGGAGTTATGTCATCGGTACTAGGTCTTCTTAGCACAAGTAAGATCTTAGGTGTGGCGAACGGTGGCTTGCCTATGCCGATTGTGTGCGGAGACGAGGGAAACGTTAACCTTGGCACACATGATGAATCTCTACTGCCCCAAAATCTTTCGTGGGGGAGTAATAATATGATGACCCGATAGGTCATTCTGAGTTTTAGAACTTATTTAAGTTTTCCGAGACCTCGATTAACTTCGTTCAGTATTTCTCGATTTGTGTGCATAGTCCCATTTCGGAAAGTTTTTATGTTAAAAACTGAAGAAATATGAAATTTAGACTTAAAAAATAATTTGAGTTGATTATGATCCACATTTTGTGTAAACGGACCCAGATCGGTATTTTGACTATCTCGGTGGTCCATATCGTGATTTTGGACTTGGGCATATTCCCGAAATTGAATTCAGAAGCCCCAAATTTGTTTTGGCGTGATTTGTTGAAAACTAAAAATTTGAAGGTTTAAAGAATTTTGAAGTTTGACCATAGGTTGACTTCATTGCTACCAGATTCGTATTTTGGTTCTGAAACTTAGTATAGGTTCATTTTACTATTTAAAACTTGTCTGCAAAATTTGGTACAAAACAGAGTTGATTTGATAGGATTCACACACTCGGTTGTGAATTTGAAAGTTCTTGAACTTCTTTAAGATTTTTATGCATTTTGATATCCGATTTGTAGTTCTAGGTGTTATTTATGTGTTTTGATCGTCCGAGTAAGTTAGTATGATATTATTACACTTGTGTGTATATTTGGTTTGGAGCCCGAGGGGCTGGGATGAGTTTCAGATGAGTTTGGTTGAAGTTTGAATAGCTAGTGCACTTCTGTTACTCGTGTAGTCTGCAGATCTCGCATTTGCGATCAAGACATCAAATTTACGAGAAGGGGCCTGAGCTGTGTGATCTCGCAATTGCGAGTAACAAGTTCGCATTTGCAAACAGTCATATATCGCATTTACGATCTCAGAGTCACATTTGCGACTCAGTGCTTTGAGGGGAAATCTTCGCATTTGCGAAGTATCTTTCCGCATTTGCAAAGGTGGGTTGCTCGAATTTGCAAGCTAAATGTCGCATTTGTGACTTCTGGTGTTCTGAGGTAGGGTTCACATTTGCGACCCTTGTCTCGCATTTGTGATGTTCGCAATTGCGAACAAAACATCACAATTTCGACATCTGCAACTGGGTAAAAGAGGAAAAAATGGGACTTAGCTAATTTTGCACCATTTATCAACCCTAAACACTCTAGAGGCGATTTTCCAAGAGAATTTTCTTCCCAAAATCATTGGTAAGCAACTCTAGTCCGTTTCTTTTTCAATTACCCATTACTTTTCATGTGTCTTCAACTTCAAATCTAGGATTTCCATGGTAAAAATTAGGGAATTGGGTAAAAAAAATGGGGATTTTTTAAAATTGAGGTTGTATTTTGAAACAAATCACGTAACCAGGGTCGGGGATGAATGGGTATTCGGGTTTTGATCTGAATCTCAAGTTTTGACCAAAGGTCTCTGGGGTTGACTTTTGTTTACTTTTTTAAAAATGATCAAAATTGAACCTCTTTCATTAATGGTAGTTTATAAAGCTTATTTTGAACCCTTTGAGCAATACTTTACTAGATTTGATTGGTTTGGAGGCTTGTTCAGAAGGAAAAGCCGTGGTTGATTGATTTCTTTGATTGTGGAGCAAGGTAAGTATCATGGTTAACCTTGACTTGAGGGATTATGACTTGTTGGTCTATTTTTTACGTGTTTTATGTGTGAGGACAATGTATATGTGAGGTGACGAGTACCTATGCATTGTCATTGGGTTAAAGCATGCGGGTGGAAATTATTTCTTTTTATTATATTATTTTGATTCTGTTATCCATG
This sequence comes from Nicotiana knightiana, assembly GCA_005239525.1. Taxonomy (NCBI): domain Eukaryota; kingdom Viridiplantae; phylum Streptophyta; class Magnoliopsida; order Solanales; family Solanaceae; genus Nicotiana; species Nicotiana knightiana. The sequence goes on along the minus strand of ML438484.1, from coordinate 6,486 downwards.
CTTAGGTTATATCATAACTTCTTTGATTATTCATTTTGTACTTATTGTTTATTTTAAAGATGTTGAATATTTTTTTGAAGTTGAAGTTTGATAACATGGAACCATATTTGAAGTTAAACTATTCTCCGCATTGTTTATTATACGTATTTATACTATTACATGGTGAGGAGTAAAAGCACGAAGGATGATGCCTTGACATTTCATCATATTATTACATGGTGAGGATTAGAGTAAAAGTAGGAAGGTTGATGCCGTGCCATTTTATTCATACTAATACATGGTGAGGACGAGAGTAAAATCACGAAGGGTGATTCCGTACCATTTTATTCATATTATTGCATGGTGAAGACGAGAGGGTGATGCTGTGCCATTTTCATATCCTTGATTTGATTGATTTCTGGTTTTGGTGATTACGTGGTTATTTCGTGATTTCATACTTGTCGTACTTACTATATCTTCCCCTTTTCGCATGTCCCCTCCCGGCTAGTATTTACCATTTTACTGTCACTTTGTTGCTTTATATACACTTGTACAAGTTTATTTTACGTAGGTTTCTTGTCATAGCCCCGTCACTACCTCGTCGAGGTTAGACTCGACACTTATGGAGTACATTGGGTCGGTTGTACTCATACTACACTTTTTCAAGATTTTGGTGCTGATCCTAGCGGCGCTTAGTAGCTTTCCACTCGGATCCAGTCGCAGTTGGAGACTTGAGGTATAGTTGCACGACGTCCGCAGCCCTGAAGTACCCTTCCCTTCTATCGTTACTATTTTATTGAGTTTCATAACAGTTGTACTTTGTTCAGACCTTATTTGTAGCACTCTAGATACTCATGTATTCGTGACTCCAAGTTCTGGAACTTTTTTAGATTTTGTTGCCCGGTGTTATATCACTCTGCTTCAGACTTTTATAGTTATTATTGTTAATATTTTGTTTCAAACTGTTAAAATCAGATAATTATCTATTTCACGTCGGCTTGCCTAGCAAGTGGATGTTAGGCGCCATCGCAGTCCCGAGATTAGGATTTTGGGTCGTGAAAGTTGGTATCAGAACACTATGTTGCTTAGTGGTTTTCCAAGAAATTGAATGGTTTTGAAGATTGATAAAGAAACTCAAAGTTGAACCAGGTCCATCACTGGAGACATAGACATGCAGAGTTAAAGGCACGTGAGGTGCACATGCAGGAGATAAACGAAATCTGCAATTTAAAGAGATATCTCCTGATCAAAAAGATTGAAAAATGATAAGGAGAAGGACTCCTTATTCAGTAAGAACAGAATCAAGATAAGGAAGGATTTAAGAAGTTGAGATTAAGTAGAACTCTTCCACCAAGGAAGAGTAGCATCAGAATTCTAGTAAATCTCTTGTTTGCGAATCCTATATATTGTTCAGTGTTCTTATTGTACAGGTACGCATAAAAGCAGAAGCAAAGCAAGAATTGAGAGAAAAATTAGCAAGGTAATTTTTCAAGAAGTTCGTGTGAGATGCAAGTGTGCGACCCTGAAGCTACTTAGACCAGCTAGAAGAACCAGTTCCAACTGTTGTCTTTTAGCCTAGTCTACTTGTAGTAGTGTTTTCATATTGTACCTTTAAGCTTTATCTAGAGGCAATTATAATAGGTACTCATCGTGTTAAAGTTAGAGTTAACTTGAATTTGTCACAACAGTTAGAGGCTGTGTGCCACAAAGGGATTAGAGTTAATCCTAGGTTTACAAAGAGTTTTGTAAAAGCAGTTTTTGGCTCAGTGATTTTAGTGGAGAGTTTGGGAAAATCCTACTGGAAAGTAGGTCGTGCTTTTTTCACCTTTTGAGTCAGGTGTTTTCCACGTAAAATACTTGTGTTCCTTATTTTCTGTATTTTTCATTCAGCAAACAGTATATGTTGGAACACATAGAAGAACCTGGTCCTTCTATAACTAGTGCACGCGAAAATTGGACACCACACAAATCACCCCCCCTCTTGTGTGGTATTGACATTTAGGACATCAATTGGTATCAGAGTAGGTTATCCTTGAAGAGGCTAACACCTTAGGAAAAGATCAAGATCAGTGCACTACCTGGGAACTGGGAAGGACAATCAACCGCTAGGCCTCCACTCTTCAATGGGCAGTACTACTCCTGGTGGAAGAACATGATGAAAGATCATATAATTGGTGAAGACTATGAGCTATGGGACATAATTACTGATGGTCCTATGGCCACCATGAAGAAGAATGCTGAAGGAGTAGACGTGCCAAAGACAAGAGCTGACTGCACTCCTGAGGATTTGAGAAAGTGGGAGAAGAATTCTAAGGCCAAGAAGTGGCTTGTGTGTGGACTTGGTACATATGAGTACAACAGAATTCAAAGCTGCACTACTGCCAACGAAATTTGGGACACTTTTCAAGTTGCTCAGGAAGGAACTTCTCAAGTGAAGAGATCCAGAGGTACTTTACTATATTCTCAATATGAGAATTTATCTATGAAGGAAGGAGAGACCATTCAAGAGATGTACACTAGGTTCACTACATTGACTAATAAACTGAAATCTCTTGGAAAGACTCTTCTTGAGGAAGACAAGGTTGAGAAGATTTTGACAAGGGTTCTTCCAGTAACTTGGGAGAGCAAGATCACTGCAATTCAAGAATCCAAGAACATTGCAACTCTCAAACTGGATGAGCTAACTGGAAATCTTATTGCCTATGAACTTAGAAGGTAGACAATGAAGATGGATGTTCCCAAGAAGGAAAGGACTCTGGCATTGAGAATCACTGAAGGAGCAGATTTGGAAGAAGATGAAATGGCTATGATCACCAAGGATTTCAAGAAATATCTTATGAGAGAAAAGGGCTCCGCAAGAGGTGGAAACTACAACAAGGCAAGGGTACTGGAAAAATCAACTAATGAGGGCTGCTACAAATGTGGGAAGACTGATCATCACATCAAGAACTACCCTTAATGGAAATTTGAATGGAAAAAGGAAAGGTTTGAACGAAGGAACCGAAAGAAGGAACAGGTTCATCCCAAGAAAAATAAAGTATCAACAAAGGCTATGATCGCTGCTTGGGGAGAAAGTTCAGATGAGGAGTCAGATGATGAAGATGAAGATGAACAAACACTTATGGAAATTGGTGAATCAGATGAGGAATCTGAGGTAAGTATATTCCATCTCAAAGACAAGATTAAATTCCTGTCTATAGAAAAACTCTCTGAATAGCTGCTAGACTTTATTGATGAGTCTGAAGTAATTAATAAGGAAAAGGAACAACTGTCTAAGGAGTGTGTAATTTTAAAAGCAAAGTGTAAAAACCTAGAACTCAGAGTAAGTGAGACTGTAAGTGAAAACACTGCTCTGAAGAACCAGGTTCATCCACTTGAGACAAATGTCATAGAGTTAAAATCTGAATATCTAAAACTGAAACTAGGAACCAGTAAGAAGATAGCTAACAACTCTCAACTCACCTTAGAAGAAAATGTAGGTAAACTAAAAGATGAGTTGTATAGGAAGGATTAACAGATAAGAATATTGAAGGAGGAACTTGGTGAGGTCAAGCATGAACTAGACATAACTTGTAAATGGAACAGATCCTCCGATGCTTTGACATGGCTATAGGAACACCATAGTAGCAATAAGAGAGGACTTGGATTTGGGTATCAGTTGCCTAAATAGGATCCTAAAAGGAAGTACCTCACCCTTCTTGAGAACAAAATCTGTGCCCGCTGTGGTAAGACTGGTCACTACAAAAGTGAATGCAATGCAAAAGAGCAGGCCAGTCAAAAGAATAAAAGCTTTGTTCTAGGGAAGAAGTGGTTACCAAATTGGTCTAAAAAGAATTTAATTCATCCTTTTGATTATAGAAAGGGACCCAAACTAGTTTGGGTTCCTAAGACTAACCCCTGATTTTCTTTTGTAGGTTCAAGTGAAAGGAAGTAGCCAAATATGGTACATGGATAGTGGCTGCACAAAACACATGACTGGTAACAGGGACCAGTTCCTTTCACTTAAGGACCTCAAAGGAGGAAATGTCTCCTTTGAAAATGGAAATAAAGGTGAAATCATTGGGGTTGGTAAGGTAGGTAAGGATGACACTCGTTCCATTGAGAATGTCTACCTAATAGATGGCTTGAAATATAGCCTAATCAGTGTGTCACAACTGTGTGACAGAGGCAACTTGGTAGCATTCACCTCTACAACATGTTTTGTAATAAACCTTATCACTGACAAGATTGTTTTGTAGGGAAAAAGAGTGAACAATATATACATCATAGATCTGTTCACACTTTCAGAAAATGAATTAACATGCTTAAGTGTGCTTGACAGTGATCCCCTCCTTTGGCATAAGAGACTTGGACATGCAAGTCTGAGTCAACTTAACAAAATAGTCTCCAAGGACTTAGTGATAGGTTTGCCTAACATTAGGTTCAAGGAAGACAAAGCCTGTGAGGCTTGTGCAAGGGGGAAGCAGGTAAGATCCTCTTTCAAAAGCAAGAAAGGTGTAAGTACCACCAGATCGATGGAACTGGTCCATATGGATCTCTGTGTTCCTATGAGAACCTTAAGCAGAGGTGGTAAGAGATATGTAATCGTGCTTGTTGATGACTATTCTAGATTTACCTGAACATTGTTTCTAACATCTAAACATGAGTCATTCGACATGGTTACTTCTTTTTTTTAGAAAAATTCAAAAACAATTAGGAAATCAACTTGCATCAATTAGGTCTGATCATGAAACTGAATTTGAAAATGCAATGAGCATGGCATATATCACAACTTTTCTGCTCCTAGAACTCCACAACAAAATGGAGTAGTTGAAAGAAAGAATAGGACACTTGAAGATATGGTTAGGACTATGCTTCTTTCTAGTAAACTACCTCATAGCTTCTAGGCAGAAGCCATTAATACTGCATGTTATATCATAAGCAGGTGCATGACTATACCACTTGTAGAGAAGACTCCCAATGAGTTACTTAAAGGGAGAAAGCCTAATATATCCCATCTTAGAGATTTTGGTTGCAAGTTCTTTGTGCACAAAAATGGTAAAGACTCCCTAGGTAAGTTTGATCCCAAAAGTGATGAGGGAGTATTCTTGGGATATTCTTCACATAGTAAGGCTTATAAAGTATATAACAAAAGAACTATGTGTGTTGAATAAAGTGTGAATGTAATTTTTGATGAAACTAACATTCTTTCTGAAAGACAGGAACAAGAGGATGAAGAAATTGGGCTGGTCAGAAACTCAGCCCAAACTAAAGTAACACTGGGTGAACGAACAAGTGATGGAACAGGTTCATCTTTCCCGGACAACATGACAGGGGGAACTGAACAACAAACTAATTTCCAAACCTAATTGGAACATGTACCTGATCCTGTTCCACAACAACAAGGCACTGAAGGAACTTCAATGAGTAACCAGTTGGTTGTGAAACCATACAGATATCAAATTTCTCACCCTATTGAGAACGTTATCACTGATCCAACCTCTGGAATCAAAACCAGATCATCCTTGAAAAATCTCTGTGCTTTTGATGCTTTTCTATCTATTATTGAGCCTAAAAATGTTGCTGAGGCTTTGCAGGATGTAGATTGGGTAAAAGCAATGAAAGATGAACTCAACCATGTCACGCCCCGAAATCCCACCATCGGGCCGTGATGGCGTCTAACGTTGAACCCGCTAGACAAGCCAACGTGTATAATTAAACTAGCATGATAACCTCGAATCAACAGAACAAGCTAGAGCAGTTCACCAATTAACAACGAAAATAAAATATAGTTCAAAACTAAGTAAAGACAATATGATACATCGACGCATAATTTTCCCAAAACCTGGAGTCACAAACTCACGAACTGTCTATAAGAGTGCTAAATACAAAGTCTGAAAGGAAATACATGACTGTCTCTGAAACTAGAGGAAAAATAAGACAGAAGCGAAGACATGGGGATGGGAGAGACGCCAAGGCCCACGAATGCCAACGGGTATACCTTGAATCCTCTAGTATAAGCTGGAAGACACTCCCACTAATGATGTCCTCCGGGTCCGGCTGCGTAATTATGCACAACATAAAGAAGTGCAGGTGTAGCATCAGTACAACCGGCCCCATGTACTGGTAAGTGCCTAGCCTAACCTCGGCGAAGTAGTGGCGAGGTTAGAACCAGATTACCAAATAAACCTGTGCAATTTGAATATATATATATACATATATATATATATAAAGGAAAAGAAATACAAGAAGTAATCAATCAATAAGGGAAGGGGAACATGCTGTGGGGTGATAGCAGTTTCATATAAGAAATCTCAAATAAAAAAAGAAACAACAAGGCCAGAATATCAATAAGGACCAGAATATCAATGCTTGCACGGCATCACCCTTCGTGCTTTTACTCTTGTCTTCACTATGCAATGTATAATGTAATCAATGTAAATCATGGCACGACATCAACATTGCACACCAAGCCCAATATGGGAAGCATCGCAATAGACTGTATAAGGCCCTGAACCTGTGGGCAAA
>ML438483.1:0-36421 GCA_005239525.1 Nicotiana knightiana | reverse complement strand
AACTCGATAGAATACAGTATCGAGTGCCAGTCATGCCTCCCCTAGTTTGGGGCGTGACATAAACAATCATAGAAATTAACCAAAACTAGGTAAGAATCACTTATCCCAAACACCCACGTGAAAATCTCTCCAAGAATCGCCTCCCACTGAGCTCCAAAAATCAATATTGGGTTATGAACTCAAACCCTCGTTTTTGAACATTTAATCTGCCCAGGTGTTTCCTTCTTCTCGAATGCAGAAGCTTCCTCGCGTTCGCGAAGCAAAAAATGTTGCTGCCCAAAAACCTCTTACGCGAATGCGAGGGCCTACTCGTGAACACGATGATCACTGACACCAGGCCTTCGCGAATGCCCTGGTGTTTCCTTCTTCGCGAACGCGTGGGCTCATTCGCGGACGTGAAGAGAATTCTTCACCTGCCACCTAGAACCTATTCGCAAATGTGAGACCCCTCTCGCGAACACACTGAAGGAAACCAGCATCAGAAGCATCAATGATTTTCTGCAATTCAACAAGTTCCGAAATGTTTCGAACACGATCCAAAACACACCCGAGGTCCCCGGGACCTCGACTAAATATAACAATAAGTCCTAAAATATCATACAGACTTAGTCTAGACTTCAAATCACATCAGACAATGCTAAAACCAGGAATCGCATCCCAATTCAAGCTTAATAAACTAAGGAAATTCCAACTTCTACAACCGATATTGAAACCTATCAAAGCACGTCCGATTGACCTTAAATTTTGCACACAAATCGCATTTGACATTAAATACTTACTCCAACTTCCGAAAATGGAATCCGTCCCCGTTATCAAAAATTCTACTCTCGGTCAAACTTTCCAAAAATCCTCAAATTTCCAACTTTCACCAAATAATGCTGAAATGACCTACGGACCTCCAAATCAACATCTGAACTCGTTCCTAAGACCAAAATCACCATATGGAGTTATTGGAACCGACTAAAATCTATTCCGGATTCATCTTCACACAAGTCAAACTACGGTCAACTCTTACAACTCAAACTTCACACTTAGGGACTATATGTCCCATTTCACTCTAAAACTCTCCCGAACCCGACAAAAAGCACCCCGGAAACTCAAGTAAGAATAAAATGAAATATAGGAAGCAATAAATAGGGTATCAGGGCTAATACTCTCAAAATGACCGACCGGGTCATTACATCTTCCCCCTTTTAAAACAATCGTTCGTCCTCGAACGAGCATAGAGACATACCTAAAGCGGTGAAAAGATGAGGGGAACGGATGCACATATCATGCTCGATCACCCAAGTCCCCTCCTCGACTAGCTGGCCCCTCCACTGAACCTTCACTGAAGCAATGTTCTTCGATCTAAACTTTCGAACCTGCCTGTCCAAAATGGCAACCGACTCCTCAACATAAGACAAATCCTTGTCCAACCGGACTAAGCTAAAGTCTAACACATGACACAGATTGTTGTGGTACTTCCAGAGCGTAGAAACAAAGAATACTGGATGAACTGCAGCTAAACTAGGTGGTAGTGAAAGTTTTTAAGCCACCTCTCCAACCCTCTCAAGAATCTCAAAAGACCCGATATACCTAGGGCTCAACTTGCCCTTTTTCCTGAGCCTCATAACACCCTTCATGGGAGAAACACGAAGTAGGACTCGCTCTCAGACCATGAATGCAACATCACAAATCTTCCAATTCGCATAACTCTTCTGTCTGGACTGGGCTGTACGAAGTCAATCCAAATCACCTTAACCTTTTCCAAAGCATCCTGAACCAAGTCCGTAAACAATAGGCTAGCCTCGCCCGGCTGGAACCAACCCACTGGAGATCGACAGTGTCTACCATACAAAGCCTCATACGGGGCCATCTGAATGCTCGACTGATATATGTTGTTGTAGGCAAACTACACAAGTGGAAATAACTGATCCCAAGAACCCCTAAACTCCACGGAGAAAATAGTGCGCTCGGACTGCCCGTCCCTCTGAGGGTGAAATATTGTGTTCAACTCAACCCGAGTACCTAACTTTTGATGTACGGCCCTCTAGAACTGCAATGTAAACTGCATACTTTCGTCAGAGATGATGGAAATAGGCACGCCATAAAGCCTGACAATCTCGCGGATATAAATTCGAGGTAGCTGATCGGAAGAATAAGTAGTCATCACTGGTATAAAATGAGCCGACTTGGTCAACCTATCCAAATTCACCCAAATTGCATCGAACTTCCTCTGAGTCTGTGGGAGCCCAACAACAAAATCCATAGTGATCCGCTCCCATTTCTACTTGGTCACTGGTGCTCATACTTCACCTACTGAGAGTTTAGCAACTGGGCTACATAGTCCACTATGTACTTCTTCATTCTCCTCCACCAATAATGTTTCCTCAAGTCCTGATACATCTTCGCGTCTTCGCGACACCTGGATGAATGGAGTACCCGCGAACTGTGAGCCTCCTGGAGAATCAACTCATCCAACCCATCAACATTAGGCACACATAGCCTGCTCTGCATTCTCAATGCACCATCATCCCCAATAGTGACCTCTTTGGAATCACCGTGATGAACCTTGTCTTTCAGTACAAGCAGATGGGGTTCATCGTACTGACGCTCCCTGATGCGATCATAAAGAGAAGACTGAGAAACCACACAAGCAAAAACTTGACTCGGCTCAGAAACATCCAATCTAACAAACTGGTTGGCCAAGTCCTGAACATCCAATGCCAATGGCCTCTCTGCTGCTGGTAGATATTCTAAGCTGCCCAAAATCTCTGCCCTACGACTCAAGGCATCGGCTACCACATTGGCCTTCCTGGGATAGTATAGAATAGTGATATCATAGTCCTTAAGCAGCTCTAACCACCTCTGTTGATGCAAGTCAAGATCCTTCTGTTTTAACAGATGCTGCAGACTCTGATGATCGGTGTAGATCTCACAAGGAACACCATACAAATAGTGCCTCCAAATCTTCAAGGCATGAACAATAGCTGCTAACTCAAGGTCGTGGACCGGATAGTTATTCTCATGAACCTTCAATTGTCTATATGTGTAGGCAATCATCTTACCATTCTGCATCAACACCGCAACGAGAATATTACGTGACGCATCACAATATACAGTATAAGACCCCGAACCTGAAGGCAATACAAATACTAGAGCTATAGCCAAAGTAGTCTTGAGATTTTGAAAGCTCTCCTCACACTCCTATATCCACCTGAGCGGAGCAACCTTTTGGGTTAGTCGGTTCATAGGTGATGCAATAGATGAGAAAACCTCTACAAATCGACGGTAATACCCCGCCAAACCAAGAAAACTCTGAATATCCATAGTTGAGGACGGTCTGGGCCAACTCGACACTGCTTCAACCTTCTTCGGATCCACCTTGATCCCCTCACTCGACACTACGTGAACTAAAAATGCCACTGAGTCTGTCCAGAACTCACACTTTGAAAATTTCCCATATATCTTCTTTTCTCTCAAGGTCTGGAGCATAGTCCTCAGGTGTTGCTCATAATCTTCCCGACTCCGGGGGTATACCAGAATGTCGTCAATAAACACAATGAAGAATGAGTCAAGATAGGGCCAGAATATACTATTCATAAAGTGCATGAATGCTCCTAGGCATTGGTCAGCCCAAATGACATCACAAGGAACTCGTAGTGACCATACCGAGTCCTAAAAGTAGTCTTCGGGATATCTGGCTCCCGAAACTTTAACTGATGATAGGTTGAACGCAAGTCAATCTTTGAAAACACTCTGGCACCCTATACCAGATCAAATAGGTCATCAATACGAGGAATTGGATATCTTTTCTTCACTGTAACCTTGTTCAACTGGCAATAATCGATGCACATGCGCATAAAACCATCCTTCTTCTTCACAAACAATACTGGAGCACTGCAAGGAGACACACTGGGCCGAATGAAGCCCTTAGCAAGCAACTTATGTAACTATCCTTCAACTCTAGCGGAACCATACGATATGGAGGAATAGAGATGGGCTGGGTGCTCGGTAACAAATCAATACCAAATTCGATATCTCTGTCGGGTGGCATGCTCGGAAGATCTACCGAAAATACAGCTGAAAAGACCTTCACTACCGAAACTGACTCAACGGTAAGAGTATCAACACTAACACCTCTCACATAAGCTAGATACGCATCACACCCCTTCTCAACCATCCGCTGAGCCTTTAAAAATGAAATAACAACTACGAGAAACATAATCTAAGGTACCTCTCCACTCTAAATGTGGTAATCCTGGCATAGCCAATGTCACGGTCTTGGTGTGACAATCAAGAATAGCATAATGGGGCGACAACCAATACATGCCCAAAATAATATCAAAGTCTACCATACTACACAGTAATAGATCGGTTCTGGTCTCAATACCACTAAGAACAACCAAACGCGACTGATACACACGGTCAACAACAATAGAATCTTGCACAAGTGTAGACATATAGACATCATAACCATAAGAATCATGCGATACACCCAAATACGAAGCAAAATAAGATGACACATAGGAATAAGTGGAGCCTAGATCAAATGAGACTAATGCATCTCTATGATAGAGCGGAACAATACCTGTAATGACAGAGTCTAATGCAACTGCCTCCGACTGAGCAGGAAGAGTATAATATCTGGCATGACCTCCCCCTCTAGGGCGACCTCTACATGCACGACCTCCACCTCGAGCTGGCTGAGCAGGTGGAGGGATAGTTGGTGATGTAACCATAGCCTGAGGACCCGGTGGAGCACGCAGTTCCTGAATAATCTATGTAGGTACACCCTTACTAAGTTTAGGGCAATCCCTTACCATATGGAGAGTGTCACCACACTCAAACCAAGCTCTCAGATGAGAGCCTCTCGATAAATTTGTGAGCCTCTCGATAAATCTTCGGACCCTCTTTCTAATAGTAGCAACCAAGACTGGTGCATACCTATCCAAATCACTAAATCGAATTGCATACTCTGACATGGTCATAGAACCCTGGAACAACTACTCAAACTCTGTGTGCCATGCATCTCTGAGACTCAGGGGAATATACTCCCTCAAGAACATATCCGAGAACATAATCCAAGTGAGTGAAGCTGCCTCGGCCGGACTATCCAACTCATAAGCACGCCACTATTGATAAGCCGCTCCCCTATGATGGAACGTGGTTAAAGAAACCCCACTAGACCCTATAACACCCATAGTACATAGGATATGGTGGCCCTCCTCAAGAAAACCCTAGGCGTCCTCTGACGCCAAGCCCTTGAAGGTAGGAGGGTGGTACTTCTTGTACCTCTTGAGCCAGAGCTGCTCCTCCTCAGAAACTGCTGCCCTAGTCTCAGGTCGAAATGGGGCTACCAACTGCACTAGTATGACCTTTGGAAACTAGTCGAGCTGAACCTGCTGCTCTAGGGGGTGGGCAGCGGGAGTCTGTGCTCCTCCCCCGACCTGAGAAGTAGCAGGAGCAAGTGGTATCAACCTACCTAAGCTAAGGTGCTGAACTTGCTCAGAAACTGGGCGAGGATCTCCTAAAGAGCTGGTGTAGTAACAGGCTTCTCAGGTACCTGCGCTCCGACAGGAGCTACTGGTGGCTCCTCTGTAGCAGCCCGTGCGGGTGCCCTAGCTGCGCCACATAGACGTCCTCGGCCTCTAACCCGGCCCTGATCTCTCGCGGCACTAGCGGGGGGCTCGGTTGTCTGTTCATATGATCCGATTGTACGTGTCCTCACCATCTGTGAGAGAATTGAAAGTCAGAAGTTTAGAATCCTGAAGTCAACAATTTAGCACGACAAGGAATCAAAGAAGCAAAAAATTTTCCTAACAGTTCCATAGCCATTCGAAGATAAGTACAGACGTCTCCATACCGATCTGTGAGACTCTACTAAACCTTTTGGTGACTCATAACACCTATGAACCTAGTGCTCTGATACCAACTTGTCACGACCCAAATTTTTGTCCGTACGATGTCGTGATGGCACCTAGTCTCTAAGACTAGGTGAGCCTAACAATTACAGAATAACTGAAATAATAATAACATGAAAAAAAGACTAAGCTTCAATATATATATAAAACTGAAAACTACCGCTTGACATGCACAAGTAAAATCTACAACTCCCAAAACCCAGTAGTCACAAGTCACAAGCTCTAAGGAAGTACTAAATGTCTCTATACATCAGCTTCTAAGAGAATAAAGAAAAGACAACATAATAAGGATAGAAGGGGACTCTGAGGTTTGCGGACGCTGGCAGATATACCTTGAAGTCTCCAAACATAGCACATACTCTTTACTAATATCGGGGCTGATAGGATGTACTTGGATCTACACAAAAACATGTGTAGAAGCGTAAAATGAGTACACCACAACAGTACCCAGTAAGTGCCAAGCTTAACATCGGTAGAGTAGTGACGAGGTCCGATTAGGGCCTTACTAGAATATAAGAAATTAAGTCGGAAAGTAAAAAGACAAAAAGATATGGCAGGTTAATGAACAATAAGAATGTATGGAAAAGCAATAGCACGGGAAACAAGAAGACTGTTACAACACGTAAAGAAATGAACATCTTACATCAACAACAAACAACGCAGCAAAAGAGGAAATCAACACCGGCGCTCTTGAGGTACCACCTCGTAGTCCTAAAAGGAAATATCTCACAATGGAACGACAACCTCGTGCTATAATCTCACTCCGCACGGAAGAAACCTCGTGCCTATCCCATTTTCACGGTAGAAACCTCGTGCTAATAACACACCGCACAGAAGAAACCTTGTGCCAATAACACTCTGCTCGGAAGAAACCTCGTGCTAATAACACGCCGCATGGAAGAAACATCGTGCCAAAAACACTCTGTATGGAAGAAACCTCGTACCAATAACACTCTGCATGGAAGAAACCTCGACACACCGCACAGAAGAAACCTTGTGCCACAACCAAACAATCAACTCAACGAGAATCACGAAAGTCAACACGTAATAAATACAACAATGATATTACAAGCAAGGAAATCCTACAGTTAAGAACAAATATAGAATCAAGGAAAACATGTAATTCAACTAAGCATGTTGTACAAATTACAACTGAGCTATGAAACACATAGATATGTGCAATTAGATTAAACATGAAGACTACACGTACTAGAACAACTTATTTAAGATATAAAAAGGAAACTACTTAGCCAAGAACTTATTTTCAACATTTAGCCCATGTACGTACTCGTGACCTCGCGTACACAACACTCACATATGACAAATTGTTACAACATAACCAAATCCTACGGGGATTTCCCCACATAAAGTTAGACAAGTCACTTACCTCAAACCAAGCTCAATCAAATAATAAGAATGCCTTTTCCTCGTCTTTCTGTCTCCAAATGGCCCAAACCTAGCCAAAAGCAATTACATACTATAAATATAACTATAAGAAACTAATCTAAATAAAGAAATCACGACTTTAACAAGAAATTATAAAATCACCCCCAAAATGTTGACCCGGGACCATGTCTCGTAATCGGGTAAAAGTCACAAAATCCGAACACCCGTTCAACCACGAGTTCACCCATACTAAAATTACCCAAATCGGATACCAAAATCTCGATCAAAGCCTCAAAATTTTGTTTAAGAACTTTCCTCCATTTTCCCCAGTTTTCCACCTCAAATCACTAATTTAATGATGAAATTAAAGACATAATCATGGAAATTAACCAAAACCAGGTAAGAATCACTTACCCCAAAACCTAATGTGAAAATCTCTCCAAGAATCACCTCCCACCGAGCTCCAAAATCAATTTTGTGTTATGAACTCAAACCCTCGTTTTTGAACATTTAATCTGCCCAAGTGTTTCCTTCTTCACGAATGCGGAAGCTTCCTCGCGTCCGCGAAGCACAAAATACTGCTGCCCAAAAACCTATTACGCGAATGCGAGGGCCTACTCGCGAACGCGACGATCACTGACCTCAGGCCTTCGCGCACGCGAACGCGTAGGCCAAGCGTGAGGTCCACCCTCTGCCACTCTTCTTCACGAATATGTGGGCTCATTCGCAACCGTGAAGAGCATTCTTCACCTGTCACCCAGAACCCCTTCGCGAATGCGAGACTCCTCTCGTGAATGCACCGAAGGAAACCAGCATCATAAGTCCCGCAATGTTTCAAACAAGATCCAAATCACACCCGAGGCCCCCGGGACCTCAACTAAATATACCAACAAGTCCTAAAACATCATACAAACTTAGTCGACCCTTCAGATAACATCAAACAATGCTAAAACCAGGAATCGCACCCCAATTCTAGCTTAAAGAACTAAGAAAATTCCAACTTCTCCAACCTATGCCGAAACCTATCAAAACACGTCCGATTGACCTAAAATTTTGCACACAAGTCACATTTGACATTCGAGACCCACTCCAATTTCAGTATCCGCCCCCGATATCAAAAGGTCCACTCCCGGTCAAACTTTTCAAATATCCTCAAATTTTCAACTTTCGCCAAATAACGCCAAAATGACCTACGGACTTCTCAACATCCGAACACGCTCCTAAGACCAAAATCACCATACAGAATATTGGAACCGATGAAACTCCATTCTGGAGTCGTCTTCNTCATTTTAAATCTTATTAGTATTTAATTATTTCATAAATTAGCCAATTTGGCATTATTTGACCATAATTACAATAAATTTGAAATTAAAGCCTAGTTATACATTTTATGCCATTTAAATCAATAATTATTCATTTTATATATTTTCTATATTAATTAATTACCTTATTTTCACCTATTTAGCCTTAGTTTCATTTTATATGATTATTAGCTATTGTTATTAATTATTTTATCTAATTTTAATGGGTATTTAACAAATAGCCATTCTTTATTTAAATTCCAGCCTAATTAATCCCGGTCCCTAACCCAATTAAACTATCCCAGACCCCCCAAGCCTAATACAATATCCTACCCGGCCCAACCCCAAACCAAGCTGAGCCGTTGATCAAATTAGATTAACGGTCCAGATTTTTGTTACTTTAATTAACCTAGACTAACCCCCCGACCCCTCTCATTCTCACCGGTCCCTCATCTCCTTAACTCTCTCTCTCTCTCTCTCTCTCTCTCTCTCTCTCTCTCTCTAGTGTATTCTAGTGACTTCCTGTCTCTTCAGATTTCGATGGATCTCTTCATCTTCTCCGGCCATCCCTTAGCCGGAAACCTCAAAACCTTCACCACCCTCTGCCTCCTATGGTTTCCTTATGCCAGTAATTACATCCCTAAGGCCCTCGAGGGGCGAGGACCCGTCTGTTCATACTCATGGTGTTCCTGCTTACCCTAGGCCTTCAAGGCTTTGATTTCTAGTGAGATCTGTGACCTTTGAGGCTGAGCTAGTGACATTTGAAGTTATTCTCATCTTCTCTGAGGTTTTCTTTGAAACCCTAAGGTTTGAAACATCCGATTCCTTCAAATCTACAATAGATCTATGCATATTACGAGTTATTATGATGTTTCCTCTATAAGATCTTCTATTTTTTCTAAACGGTTCTTCACTTTTAACTAGGGTTCTGAAACCCTTTTTCAAAATGGTTTTCTTTGTTGATTTTTTAACACTATCTCATGATTTTCCCTCATATTTTTCATTATTAAAACCTTTTCCTTGTGGTGTGGTCAGTACATGTGTTCGATTGTCACGAATGGATTGAATTTCTTGTGATATTACTCTATTTTTCCTATTGGGGGTTATGACTTCGTCTCTTTTGTGTGTATCATGTCTACTCTGTTGATTCGTACTAGTATCTGTGTAAAACCCTAATTTTAGACATAAAACCCTGAAAACTACTAGTTTGCCTACGTGTTCGCATATGTGCTTATGTTTCATTGATCTTTACCCCATGTTGTTTGTCTTTGGTTCTTCTTGCCTCCCTAACTCACATGATTCCTAATTTCATATACTGGGGTTTCTGTGTTCTTGTTTAACAACCGTGTTGTTTCATGTTGATTCTCTTCAACTAATATTATGCTTGCTCGAGTCCTTGATTCTGTGTTATTTGTCACTCAATTGTTGCCTGACTTATATCTTTGCTTATAATGTGGTCATTCCTGCTATACATAAGAGTCTCTATTCACTAGTTGTTTGAATTTCTAATTCACTATGAATTGAAAACCCCTACTAATCTCTCATGAGATATTCTTCTGATTTCCAACCCCTAACTTGTTTTTCTTACCTTGATTTGTTACTGTGATTGATATTTCTTCCTTAATTGCTTGCTTGATTTGGTTTAAAATTATTTTCTTACATGTCCTATGCATGGTAACTTTCCTCAATTATGCTTACCTACTAGCTGTTTGAGTTCAACCTTCAACTAAGGGATGCTTAATTGCTTGTCATGAACACTGTTTTACCTCCTTTCCTTATTTGTTACTTACCATTTGAATAACTCCTTAATTCAAGGGAATACTTGGGCTGGTTATGCCCTGATTGATTCCCAGTCCCTTAATTATGGCTAATTTGATTCCAACCCTTATTTTCACCTAGTTTCAAATATATATATATACTTTATTCGTTCCATGGCACACACACAGAGAGACAACTAATCTGTTCAATTCTCTCTCTCACAATTAAAACACTCTCTGCTCTCTCTCTCTTTTCTGTGCTAGTTATTGCTATTCTAAGTTAGCCGGCTGCAAGCCAAGGCTAACTATTGTGCATCTCCTACTTCCTGTTTGTGTTACTACTTTCTTCACTTTACTGGTATGCTCTAATTCAGATTTCAGTTCTCAAACCAACATGTTTCCATTACTGTTGTAATTCAATGTGTTTCTAATTTGCTTTTACTTATTATTTTGTTGTTCAACATGTAACCAGGATCTTGAACTCCATTCACTTGTTAAGTTAGGCTTTACTTGTCAATGACCAGCATGTTTCTGTATACTTAACACCTGTTTCTTATGTGAATCATCATGCCTATGATTGGTACATTAGTGATCATAGTCTTAGTTGTTTGGTGTTGATATGTTAATCTAATCCAGTACTTTACTATACCACTGATCCTCTGAACCCTTAGGAGCTTCTGATTGCAGGCCTATATGTGTTTCTGCCTGCTACATGTTTGCCCTCACATGCTCTGTATTTGTCCCTCAAATCCCATTACCCCTGCTTGTGATTGTTGGACTATTCCTGGTCCTTTGTGTGATGTTGAACTTCTATTCCAATCAAATTTCCTCTTCAAAATTGTTTTCTTACTTACCGTTTTTTTTCAAAACTGTTTTCTTACTGAACCTTTTAAAAATAAAAAAAACTATGTCAAGAACTTTCACATATACTCTTAGAAGTCTAGGTTCTGCCCCCTCTATGTGAGCATTGCCTTGGGAACCTTGATATCCCTCTGAACTTTGACACACAAAGGCTGGAAATGCCACACTGCACTTACTCTATCTTGGCTATGAAATCCTGGTGTGAGCACTGCTCGGGATCCCTTGAGGTCCTTAGGGAATTTTGACACCCGGATTGTGAAAAGGTTGTGAAACATTACCTGGCATTGAGGACATGGAGAATTGAGTCTATTTTGTTGGCTCCCTATAGTTAACTTCTTATTTTTCTTCTACTTCAGTTGTGTAATTCATATTCAATGGTCTATAATAATTAATTGTAAACAACTCTGGGGTCGGATAGTGAAAATGGGTGGGTGATATGCATGTTGTAGTATAATTAAGGGTAGAGACCATGTTTCTAGGTTTATTTTCTCCATGTGCAATAGCATCCATGTTTAGGTACAACATGCCATGCATTAGATATCATGCTACTTAAGATCTATGTGTATTGAACATCTCATCTACGCTTAGAAATCCTGCCTATAGGATAAATAATAAAATAAGTTGCTATTACGTGATTCTGCCCATGTTATGAAACTTCACTAGAAGTATTGTCCTAGGATAAATAAACTGCAATCATGTCTCATCATGCTATACACTTAAAGATATTGTTCTAGGTAAACAACGATTAAAATCTGTCACCTATGATATTCCTAAAACTGTGTGTAATGTTGAGATTCTATGTGCATTTAGAAATCCTGTTTAAGTTATTATGCAATATGCTGCATTATATATCATGCTATAGGATCGTATCTATTTAACTGCACTTAGTCTAAATACAGATATCTAAAACAGTCCCATGTTCTAAGCAACTGGTAATTAGTCCTTGCACATCTTCAACACCTAGAATTGCATGTTATTAGCTATAAACAAGCTGGAGTCGTTAACAAATCTGAATAACGGTTGCATGTTATACTAAACCTAGGCGAGCCTTAGGTAATTAACTTAAAAAATAAAATCAGAATTGTCTTTGTGATCATGTTTAACTGTCAGCATGTTTAAAACTAGTAGGCAAGCCTGATTAAGACTTCCTCTCTGAGTTATGCAATAAATCTGTCTTTGTGTTATAACCGAGATACCATGCTTTAGGATTCTGAATTAATAGGGACCCTAATTGTGTATGAGACAAGTTGTTTATGTATACTGTGTGTGGAGGAATACTTGAGCCTTTATCTGCTTTCTATGCTTTCCTTTATCTGCAGTCCTACTTGTTTTGTTATCTGTCGCCCTAGAATTTTTACCTTTAAAACCTGAGGGTCTGCCTAGCACCTCCCTTTAGGATAGGAGTCCTAATTTTCTCCGGGATTGATACGAAGGGACGGGTAACAACATGCAATAGAGGTCGAGGCCAACACATATTTTTAATAACCTTACGGGGTGGGAAGGGTGGAATATGAATATGATGACCGGTGCGCTAATACCACGTGTAACCCCTCTTCGAGAAGTGATTATCGGGTATTGCATATATGTGATCCATATTATTATAAACCTAGGACACCTTTTATATTCTTAGCTCGTAGTACTTTTCAAAGTCTAACCTTTTTTCTATTTTTAAACATCCGCGTGCTTTAAGTCATCCGCGTGCTTAAGACTTAAATCCCCTCTTATTTGAACCTTTACTTGTTATTTGCTAATTGTACAAATTCACGAAACCATTTGGCCGGGAACCACACTTGTGGATCCTGAGGGATGCCTAACACCTTCCCTTTAGGATAATTTCAAGCCCTTACCCAATCTCAGGTTAGTAACATAGTTGTAATTGAACCCCTTAGGTTCCCTAACGCACCGTTAAAATCGTTAGGTGGTGACTCTTCAAAATATGCAAACCCCTTTCCTAAAAGAAACGATTTGTCCCAACCAATGTCATAAACCCGATTCCACGAGGAAAAAAGGGGCGCGACATCATGGCGACTTTGCTGAGGATATCCAGGCTTTTACCATTTCAAATTGTTTCGTGAATTTGTGCCTTCAATTTTATATATCTGCATCCTTTCATATTCCCTTTACATGCAATGAATTGTTTACTTCAGTTATTTAATTTTCTTCAAAGACGAAACTGACATGTCTCTTTGTTTCCTTTTGTAATTGCTTTAAATCATAACTACCATTTTTACCGCTTTCTTTAACGTTCAAATATATGACAACTTGATTTAATACTTATTATTGCATAATCATGCTCAGTATTCATACTCCACTCGTGCCAAACAAAATACTATAGCAACGCTTGATGAGTGGTTGCGCTCTTCCTATATTATTACTCACTAAATTCGGAAAGGCTTATTTCCGGTAAAACTAGCCGATCAGCGGTGCAGTCGATGGTTCCGTGCCTTTTCCCCTTGAGTTGTTTGCTCAAGGGTACCGGTCTGAAACCACATAGAAACCTTACTCTTTTGCATTATTGCATGCATCATGGTCAAACCTAGTCGAGCTAAAGTGGCGTCCGCACGATAGCTTTTAAGATATCCTTATCCAAAAGTGCACCGGGTTTCCCTAAACCCAAACGGACGCCCTCACGTTTTGTGCATTTATTTGAAGAACTAAATGCTTCCTACTAATTATTGATGTCAAATAGTCGAGTCCGGTGGGGGTAAGGGCCTAACTTTATTTGCTTTGCAGAAAAAATAGGGCATGAAGTCCCAGATTCGGCATGGTATCCAACATCCACCCAAAAATGTTGAGTTGGTGAGAGGATTTGCACTCTATCGACAAAGTTATCGTCAGGAAATACTTGGGTAACTTACCATCTCTCCTGGAAATCCAGCCTAACATAATGATAATAGAGGCTGCTACCCTTTTCTGGGATCATGAAAGGTCCGTGTTCCGCTTTGGGAACATCGAAAGATGCCTTTGATAGAGGAGATAGGAGGGCTGGCTAACCTAGTATGGGAGACTCCAGGGTTGTTGATGCCTGAGAACCGCACAGCCAAAAGTTTCCTCCAAATGATGGGCCTAAAAAAGGACGCAGAATTGTTATGTTTGGAGGATTCGTACATTCCTTTTGACTACTTGTATGAAAGGTATGACTACAGCAAATCATACCGTACCTACCATGACGAGTTTGCTATCACCTCTCTGGGACACGTCCATCGCCGAGTGTTCGTGTTTATGGTTTGCATTTTTGGTTTGATCGTGTTCCCGATGAAGAAGAAAAGGATCCATACCAGGCTAGCCATGGTAAGTAAGACCATAATGGAAGGGGTATATGGGCAAGACTTCAGCATTGTGCCCATGATCATTGCAGACATATATCGGGCCTTAGAAAGGTGTCAACAAGGAGAAAAGCATTTCGAAGGTTGCAATTTATTACTTCAACTCTGGCTCATGGAACATATCCAAAGAGGTGAATATCGATAGGACATTCACCGCAGAATGGGGGATGACCACATCGCTTTCCATCACCCAAAGAGAATGAATTATATCCCCGACATGTTCGCTCAGCCTGAAAATGCCGAGGGATGGGTTGAGCTTTTTGATAACTTGACTGAAGAGCAGGTTCAATGGATGTTTGAATGGTTTCCAACATATGAGTTCATCATTCGATCCCGGGACGCATCATTTCTGATATTGATTAGTCTAAGGGGGACATACCCTTACGTCTCTCTTCGAGTTATGAGGCAAGCAGGAAGGAAGCAAGTCATCCCTAGGGTCGAGAAGATGAGTCATCTTCAAGCTGACTTTCAAAATAATGACATTCCTCACAAGTTCCAAGCTCAGCACATGTGGCACTGCAAGGTTATACTTGAGAAAGACACCATCGAGCCAGACATGTAGCATGCCAGTTGTACCCATTTCTATCTTGGTTGGTTAGAAGAGGATCTGGGTGGTCAGAGCAAGTCGGGGTTCGTCCGAGGTCACAGGGTTATAGATGAAAGGGCCGAGGCACAAGTCAAATACAACCAACTGCGCAAAAGGATCCTGGAATATGAGGATGACCATCACAAGATGCATGAGTCCAACAAGAAACTGATCGAGGAATGGAAGGACATGGCTATCAACGCCAAAAAGAGGTTGGGGCACTTGGAACGAGGTATAGTCGAGCTGGGAAAAGTTCATCAAAAGAGTTGAAGATTTTCAAAAGGCTGAGGGAGCTGCAGGGAGATAGCTAGCCAGAACCTACCTGTTGCTGGGACTTCGCGAGCTGGGAAAACTGTACAAGGAAAGCAAGAATGCCGAGTCTGGGGAAGGTCCTTCTGGGACCAAGTAGATAGGAGTGTCTTTATTTTTCTATCAATGTAATAAGGCCAATGGCCATTAGTGACTTTTATTTTTCGTCTATCATTTTGGGATTTGTCTATTTTTCTTATCAATAAAATGAGTCATTTAGCATTTTAAGTTCTCCAAATTAATTTGTCGCTAGGCCTACCTCAGCCACAAAGAGGTTCCCAACTTACGACGCGCTTTACATTTCCGCATTATGTGTTTAAATACCGCAATATTCTTTTCATAATCCTCACTAACTTGGTTACCTTTTGTTTTTATTTTCTTACTCCCCTCCCTAAAGGTTAGTTCGTGCATTCTGGCATCATCAGCCTATCACACCAGATCCAAGGGCCCTCCACCTACTCTTCCTCCTAGTCCTCTTAAGGGCAAAGACAAAGGCAAAAGTAAGATGGAAGAGTCCAGCGGCACCAAAAAGGAGAATATGATTGAACGGGTAGAGGCCACTGATGGCCAAGGTATTCAGGTCCTGCATGAGAACATGTCACCACTTGAAAAGAAATTGTTGATGTTTCAGGAAGAACTCGATCAAGTCCGGAATCTGGCCAACTTGTCATTTTCCCTCAACGTCCTCGATGTCAACCTTCCAGATGCTCAAAACCCCGCACCTCCACAAAATATCCCAAGACAGCAAAATCATCCCTCACCTCACCATCACGCCACATCCCCAAAGAACCAAACTCTCCCGACGCAGTGCAATGCTTGCCACACCTCAAATGACACTCCACTACTCATCCCAGAACCTCAAAACCCCACAAAGGACCATTTCCACACCTATAATAATCCCATCTATGTGGAAACCGTGACCCACTCCACTCCGCCTATCCCACATGCATCTGAGGCTGACGAAAAGGACTTACTTATCAGGAACCTGGCCGAGGAGTTTAGGAAACTGACCAGACGAGTCCAGGGTGTTGAAGGAACCAAGGGAATTGAAGGGTTGAATTATGAAGACCTTTGTACCCAACCTGATGTCGAACTGCCCAAGGGGTACAAACCTCCAAAGTTTGAAATGTTTGACGACACTGGTGATCCGAGAGTCCAGCTGAGGACCTATTGCGAGAAATTGGTTGGCGTGGGAAAGGATGAAAGAATCCGCATGAAGATGTTGATGAGGAGTTTGAAGGGAGACGCACTGTCTTGGTACATTAGCCAAGACCCCAAGAAATGGTCAAACTGGGTAAGCATGGCGTCTGATTTTATGGACAGGTTTAGATTCAACACAGAGAACGCACCAGATGTGTTCTACATTCAAAATTTGAAGAAGAAACCCACAGAAACCTTTCGCGAGTATGCTATTTGCTGGAGGTCCGAAGCTGCTAAAGTCAGACCTGCTCTAGAGGAAGAGTAGACGAACAAGTTCTTTGTCCGGGCTCAGGACCCGCAGTATTATGAACGGTTAATGATGGTTGAAGGCCACAAGTTCTCTGACATCAGCAAATTGGGTGAGCAGATTGAAGAAGGTATTAAAAGCGGTATGGTTACAAATTTTGAAGCCTTGAAGGCCACTAACAAAGCTTTACAGTCTGGTGGTGTGTCTAAGAAGAGAGACGTGGGAGTCGTAATGGTTGCACAAAGAACCAAGTCCCCACCCAAATACCAAACTTATCTAACACCTCCACTCACATACTAGCCAACCCTGAATTACCAAGAACCCTCACCAAATTACCAAGCTCCACCACCTTCCTACCAAGATCCACTGCCCACATATGAACCTGCTTCACCCAGATATTCACTACCCGCTCCTGTCCACCACACTTATAATTCCCAGCCATCCCATTACCAATCACCCCCTGCACGCCAAAACTTCCCTAGACCTTGTCCCAATTTTGATCGTCGACCTCCAAAGAAATACACCGCCATAGCGAGCCCATTGACCAGCTGTATGAGAAGCTCAAAGCTGCTATTTATGTCACACCTATCCCTGCTTCAACCCCTGAGAACCCTTCTAAGTGGGTTAACCCAAACAAATCATGTCATACCATTCCGGCATGAAAGGACACACTATCGAAGAATGCCGCTCTCTGAAGGAAAAAATATAGGCTCTCATTGACCACAAGATTATTGTGGCAAAAGACCCCGCCCCAAACGTCCGCGACAATCCTTTGCCAGACCATAAGGGTAGAGATATCCATATGATTCAAATAGAAGATGATTGAGATCCCGAGGGATCAATCGGGTTGATCGCAGAAGGCGATGACCCAAAGAAACCTACAGTCGCTCTCAAACCGATCATAGTCCAGATTCAACCATATGAGGACGCTGAGGTGAATATGTCTATACCATTTGACTTTGAAGCAGCGCCACCTGCAAATTCACCAGTGCCAACTGAAGTTGAGTTTGTATCTCCAGCAAATGCACCGGCACCATTCGAGGCCGCGGTCTTTCCACCCCGAACACACATTCCGTCTGAAGTAAGGATGGCCGCACTAATTCCGGTGGCAATGTCAACCACACCACCCTTCTATTCAAACGCTATCCCTTGGGACTACACAATCGAGGCAAGAAGGAAAGTCAAGGTCAGGTCTGAGGAAGCAGTCGCAGCACAGGGTATGACAAGAACTGGTAGGGTTTACACCCCGGAGCATCTGGCCGAGTCAAGCAAGCAGACTGCCAACCGGCCTCCCCTTATCGAAACAGGTCTCGATGACCTTTGGAGAAAGGTACAGGCTAAGGATTATTCAGTCATCGACCAGCTGAACAAGACACCAGCATAGATAGCCATCCTCTCTCTGCTGCAGCATTCTAAAACACACAGAAATTCTTTGTTGAAAGTGTTGAGTGAAGCATATGTCCTAAACAACATCACTAGCGAGGAAATGGCCAATATGGTAGGCTAGGTATTGGAGAGTCATAAAATCACTTTTCATGAGGACGAGCTACCACCTGAAGGTTTGGGGCACAACAAAGCGATGCACATCACCATTCAATGCGAAGATAATTTCATCAGAAGAATCTTGATCGATGGAGGTTCCGGTCTTAACATCTGTACGTTGATAACACTCAAAAAATTGGGTCAAGGGCTACATGAGATAAGGGATGGAGCGATAAATGTGAATTCCTTCAACAGTTCTCAGAGGTCCACCATGGGGGAGATCAGTCCATGTCTGCAGATGGGACCGACTTGGTTCGAAGTGGATTTCCAGGTGATAGATGTGCCAGCATCCTACAACCTGTTGTTGGGATGACCCTGGATTCATGCTGCTAGGGTTGTAGCGTCAATGCTACATTAGGCGGTAAAATTCAAGTAGAACCACCAAGAGGTGATTATTCATGGTGACGGTAGTAACCCCATTTATAGTCGTCAAACAATTCCGATGATTGACGGAAAAAGGAAGATAGGCGGAGGAACATACCACCACATTGAGCGGGTCAATGCTATCGACAAGGAAAAGTGGTGGGATAGTAAGATTGAGAGCATCCTGAACTGGAGAGGATATGATCCAGGCAAAGGGCTCGGTAAGAACCTCCAAGGGATCACAAAGCCCATAAAACTCAAGAAACACTGTACCACTTTTGGTCTGGGGTATGAGTACACTTGGCAGGAATTCAACGACTAGTCGCCACCTTGGCGCAGTCCCTATTACCCTTTAGAGCAGCCGATACCTCATCTTGAGCAGACTTTCAAGTAGGCCGACATTATTTACGGATCAGACGAGGAAGAAGCACTTGCAGCAATGAGGAGTTTGTTCCTAGAGGGCGAAGATATGGATTGTTGTGTTGTTCTTGAGGAGGAGGAGGAGGAAGGCCCTTCCATATAGACTGTAAGCAAGGGGACATATCTCAAGAATTGGTCTATCAAGACAACCAAAGCCCGACGAGCCTCGGGGTAGCAAGGCTAAAACAAGCATTATTTACTGTTTTATTACTAAATAATTTTCCTTTTCCTGCATTTTTCAATTTCTGCAATGAGATGTTCAATGTTCAAAACAGTTATTCAATTCATCAAAGGATCTTCTAAATTTCTCTTACAAATCCGATATTTATTGCTATTGTATTCTCTCATTACCTTATTTATACAGCATTACTATTACTTGTCTTGATGAACCGATGACTGTGACATGCAATGAGACCACGCAACAAATGGACATTGATTAAGATGAAGACGACATACCTGACGAGATTGTCAAAGAAGTTGAGAACTTTGAGAACAGACCTAATTCCAACCTGGATGAGACTGAAGTTATCAACCTAGGAGATTCAGAAAACGCCAAGGAGACTCTCATCAACATTCATTTGTCACCATCAGAAAAGAAAGAATACACAGAGTTCCTAAAAGAGTATGAGTACGTATTTGCATGGTCGTATGATGACATGAATGGTCTAAGTACGTCTATTGTGGCTCAAAAACTGCCAACCAATCCAATGTGTCCACCGGTGAAACAAAAGCTCAGAAAGTTCAAACCCGACATGAGTTTGAAGATCAAAGAAGAAGTTACCAAGCAGATAAACGCCAAAGTTCTCTGGGTAGTGGAGTACCCGACATGTCTAGCCAACATTGTACCTGTGCCAAAGAAGGATGGGAAGGTCATAGTCTGCGTCGACTACCGGCATCTCAACAGGACCAGTCCGAAAGACGACTTCCCCTTGCCAAATATACACATTCTGATTGACAACTATGCCAAGAATGAATTGCAGTCCTTCATAGATTGCTTCACTGGTTATCACCAGATTTGGATAGATGAGGAAGATGCTAAGAAAATGGCGTTCATTATGCGGTGGGAGTGTATTGTTACAAGATGATTCCATTCGGCCTAAAGAATGCATGGGCCACCTACATGAGGGCCATGACTACCATATTCCATGACATGATTCACAAGGAGATCGAGGTGTACGTGGATTATGTCATTATCAAATCAAAGAAAGATGCTGATCACATGGAGAATTTGGGGAAGTTCTTCAATAGATTGCGAAAATACAATCTGAAACTAAACCCCGCGAAGTGTGCATTCTGGGTTCCTGCTGGGAAGTTGCTGGGGTTATTGTATGCCGCCGGGGAATAGAATTGGATCCGTCAAACGTCAAAGCCATTCAAGAGCTACCACCACCAAGGAACAAGAAAGATGTGATGAGTTTCTTGGGGAGGCTTAATTACATCAGCAGATTTATAGCACAGTCTACAGTCATCTTTGAGCCAATCTTTAAGATGCTGAAGAAGGACGTTGTGACCAAGTGGACCGATGATTGTCAAAATGATTTCGACAGAATCAAGGAATATTTGTCAACACCGCTAGTCCTAGTACTGCCCGAGCCAGGCAAACCTTTGTTACTCTATCTTACAGTGTTAGATGGAGCTTTCGGCTACGTTCTGAGGCAGCACGATAAAACAAGAAGGAAGGAACAAGTTATCTATTACCTCAGCAAGAAGTTCACTCCATATGAGGCCCGGTATTCTCTATTAGAGCGTACCTATTGTGCTCTAACTTGGGTCGCCCAAAATCTGAGGCATTACTTCTGTGCCTACACAACATATCTCATGTAAAGAATAGATCCATTAAAGTACATCTTTAAGAAGCCCATGCCCACTGGCAAGCTAGCCAAGTGGCAAATCCTGCTGAGCGAATTTGACATTGTTTACATGACTCAGAAGGCGGTTAAAGGACAAGCTCTGGCAGACCATCTTGTTGTGAATCCCGTAGACGGAGGATACGAACCCCTGAAAACATATTTTCCTGATAAAGAGGAATCATTCATAGGAGATGACATTTCAGAATCCTATGATGGTTGGAGGATGTTCTTTGATGGAGTGGTAAACTTCAAGGGAGTCGGTATTGGAGCAGTCCTAGTATCGGAGACCGGTCAGCATTATCTGATATCCGCCAAACTCAGGTTCCCTTGCACCAACAATATGGCCGAATATGAAGCCTGCATCTTGGGGCTCAATATGGCCATTGACATAAACGTCCATGAACTGTTAGTGATCGATGATTCAGACTTATTGGTACATCCGGTACAAGGAGAATGGGAAACAAAGAATTCCAAGATACTGTCGGATCTGCACCACGTACAGGAATTAAGAAAGAGGTTCACAAAGATAGAGTTCTGGCACGTCCCCTGAATCCAGAATGAGTTCGCCGACACATTAGCTACTTTGTCCTCAATGATCCAGCATCCGGACAAGAATTTCATTGACCCTATTCCTATAAAGATCCATAATCAGCCAGCTTATTGTGCCCATGTCGAAGAAGAAGCAGATGGAAATCCTTGGTTTCATGACATCGATGAGTACTTGGCAAAAGGAGAATACCCGAGCTTGAAAATTCCACTCAGAAATGCACACTTCGGAGATTGTCCAACAATTTCTTCCACAGCAGAGTAATCCTGTATAGGAGGACTCCCTATTTGGGGTTATTAAGGTGTGTTGATGCAAAATAAGCATCAAATTTCTGGAAGAAATTCATGTTGGGTCCTGTGGCCCACATATGAACGGTTTTATTCTAGCAAAGAAGATACTCCGAGCTAGTTAGTTTTGGATGACTATGGAAACGAACTGCATCCAGTATGTTCGGAAGTGCCACTGCTGCCAGATACATGGGGATATGATAAAGGTGCCTCCAAGTGAGCTCAATGCGGCAAGCTCACCATGGTCGTTCGTCGCTTGGGGTATGGACGTTATTGGACCAATCGAGCCTGCCGCCTCCAATGGTCACAGGTTCATTCTGGTCGCCATTGACTACTTCATTAAATGGGTCGAAGCAGCCTCCTACAAAGCAGTTACTAACAAAGTCGTGGCCGACTTTGTCCAAAACCGCATTGTTTGTCGGTTCGGAGTTCCAGAGTCAATCATCACCAACAATGGTTCTAATTTCAACAGTGACTTGATGAAATCTATGTGTGAAACTCTCAATATCAAACACAAACATTCCACAGCATACAGACCTCAGATGAATAGAGCCGTAGAGGCCGCTAACAAAAACATCAAGAAGATACTATGGAAGATGATAGAAAGGCACAAGCAGTGGCATGAAAAGTTATCATTCGCCTTATTGGGATATCGCACCACTGTCCACACATCAATAGGGAAACTCCATATATGATAGTTTATGGTACAGAGGCTGTAATTCTTGTCGAAGTGGAGATTCCATCTCTAAGAATTATACAGGAAGCTAAGCTTAGCGATGCAGAGTGGGTAAGAATACGTTATGAGCAGCTAGCCCTCATAGACGGGAAGAGAATGAACGCAGTATGTCATGGTCAACTATAACAAAACAGAATGGCCAAGGCCTTCAACAAGAAAGTCAAGTCGAGACGATTCGCACCAGGGCAACTGGTGTTAAAGAAAATCTTTTCTCATCAAGATGAAGCCAAGGGGAAGTTCTCTCCCAACGGTCAAGGTCCGTACATGGTTCATAGAGTGCTGACAGGAGAAGCACTTATACTTGCAGAAATGGACGGAGAAGTTTGGCCGAAACCGATCAATTCAGATGCAGTCAAGCGCTACTATGTGTAATCTTTATGCTTTCTCAGTTATGTAAATTGAACTACGCCTAAACTGATTCCCAAGAGGGGATGCGTAGGCAGCCCTATGGGTTCGGTCACAATTCAATAAAAATCTTTTTTTTTCTGCAATTGAAAACTGAGGGGACCCTCAAAATTCTGAAGCGAGTACCATTCACCCAGCCAACTGGGGCAGAATCTTGAGGAGGACCCTTAAAATTCTGAAGCAAGTTCAGCCAATCGCCGCGCGAGCAGCAGTCAGAGGGGTCCACCCAGCAAACTGGGGCATAATTTTGAGGAGGACCCTCAAAATTCTGCACCAGGAGAGGTTGCAATGTCTCAAGTCGCGTCATGTCGCCGGTTCATCTAAAACTATTTTAGATTATATATTATATCTTAAAAAATCATGCGTATTTTTTTTTTCCTGAAGCAGCTTGTTTAGCGAACGCTACCCCAATGATACAAACAGTATCATCATGATCAAGCAAACGAGCCAAGCAGATCCAGAAGGAATGCGAACTAACCTTTCCCCTTTACAAAACTCACGATCTTTCTTTGGATGCAGGCACAAAATTGCAAGCCCCAAAACATATTATCTGCTCAAAGGACAGACATCGTTCCTCAAACTCGTCATGTCAACATTTATTATCAGCACAAACGATGTTTCATTATCACAATGCTCTACCGCAATTTAACACCAGCTAAGAATTTCTGTTGTCCTTCCTTTAATCTTGCATAAGGCTACCTTTCTGCCTTCCGAGGTTAAACGCTACCTCTATCTGCATTCGCATATTGCATAAGGCTACCTTTTTGCCTTCCGAGGTTAAATGCTACCTCTATCTGCTTTCGCATATTGCATAAGGCTACCTTTCTGCCTTCCGAGGTTAAACGCTACATCCATCTGCATTCGCATATTGCATAAGGCTACCTTTCTGCCTTCCGAGGTTAAACGCTACCTCTATCTGCATTCGCATATTGCATAAGGCTACCTTTCTGCCTTCCGAGGTTAAACGCTACCTCCATTTGCATTCGCACATTGCATAAGGCTACCTTTCTGCCTTTCGAGGTTAAACGCTACCTCCATCGGCATTCACATATTGCATAAGGCTACCTTTTTGCCTTCCGAGGTTAAACGCTACCTCCATCTGCATTGGCATCTTGCATAAGGTACCTTTCTGCCTTCCGAGGTTGAATGCTACCTCCATTTACTTCTTAAAAGCAACCAATGCCTCTAGCATTATTTACTGCGCCTTCCTTTAGGGCTAAGCTCTGCCCCTTTAATTCTCAAGACTAAGCTTTGTCTTGTCAGCATCATACTATTGCATCTTCATGGGCTAAAATATCGCCAACTTATCCAAAGGCGTCATCGTTCGGAGGCACCATCTTCATGGCCCGAGAATACCATGTCATGGCCTGAGGATCTCTTTTATCAGTTTGCATATCATTATTCAAAGGCATCATGGTTCGGAGACATCATCTTCATGGCCCAAGAACATCATTTCATGTCCTGCGAATCCTGCATCAAGCAATTCATGGCCCACGACATCATGGTCTAAAGACGTCATCCTTAACCGCCCAAAGACAACATTCATAGTCCAACGGGAATTTGCATCATGTTTAAATTACGCACGATATGCTTGTATTACTCATTTGCAGGTACCCGACAAGCAGCAGTTGTCCCGACAGGAGTGATCCCGCTCCAGTTCTCTTAACTACCCCGTAAGCCGTTCATTTAATCAGTCTTATATGTTGCATCCGTTCTTGTAACAGATCCATCGGTATGATTTTCCGATGGCTCCTGAACTACATACAGCCTGATTCCTGTAAAATCAGAGATATGGAGGCAGCTCAGAAACCAGAGTGCGGCCTAAACCTCTTCAAACCGCTTCGCTCGGTCAAAATTGGCTATCATGTCTTTACCCGATAAGGTAAAGAGGGGCAGCTATTGATACCCAATTTTCCCTCAAACTATTTTAAAATTTTCATATATACCTTCAAAATCACTCTTTATAACAACTGATATTTTTCCGTAAATTTTCATATTTTTATTAAATTATTTTCCTATTTATTCAGTATTTTTATATTCAATAATTATTCATGAAGTGTATTATAAATAATTTTCAAAATATTTCCCAGCCCGATATATTATTTTTTAATTTTATAAGTATTTAATTATTTCACAAATTAGCCAATTTGGCATTATTTGACCATAATTACAATAAATTTACAATTATAACCTAGTTATACATTTTATGCCATTTAAATAAATAATTATTCATTTTATATATTTTCTATATTAATTAATTACCTTAATTTCACCTATTTAGCCTTAATTTCATTTTATATGATTATTAGCTATTGTTATTAATTATTTATCTAATTTTAATTGGTATTTAACAAATAGCCATTCTTTATTTAAATTCAAGCCAAATTAATCCTGGTCCCTAACCCAATTAAACTAGCCCAGACCCCCCAAGCCCAAAACAATATCCTACCCGGCCCAACCCTAAAACAATCTGAGTCGTTTATCAAAATAGATCAACGGCCCAGATTTTTGTTACCTTAATTAACCTAGACTAACCCCCTCCCCCGGACCCCTCTCATTCTCACCGGTCCCTCATCTCTCTAACTCTCTCTCTCTCTCTCTCTCTCTCTCTCTCTCTCTCTCTAGTCTCTTCAGATTCCGATGGATCTCTTCATCTTCTCCGGCCATCCCTTCGCCGGAAACCTCGTAACATTCACCACCCTCTGCCTCCTATGGTTTGCTTATGCCGGTAATGTCATCCCTAAGGCCCTCGACGGGCGAGGACCCGTCTGTTCACACCCATGGTGTTCCTGCTTACCCCAGGCCTTCAAGGCTTTAATTTCGAGTGAGGTTTGTGACCTTTAAGGCTGAGCTAGTGACATTTGAGGTTCTTCTCATCTTCTCTGAGGTTTTCCTTGAAACCCTAATGTTTGAAACTTCCGATTCCTTCAGATCTACAATAGATCTATGCATATTACGAGTTATTATGATGTTTCCTTTAAAAGATCTTCTATTTTTCTAAACGGTTCTTCACTTCCTTCACTTTTAACTAGGGTTCCGAAACCCTTTTTCAAAATGGTTTTCTTGTCAATTTTTTAACACTATCTCATGATTTACCCTCACATTTTTCATTATTAAAACCTTTTCCTTGTGGTATGGTCAGTACATGTGTTCGATTGTCACGAATGGCTTGAATTTCTGGTGATATTACTCTGTTTTTCCTATAAGGGTTTATGACTATTCGTCTCTTTTGTATGTATCATGTCTACTCTGTTGATTTGTACTAGTATCTGTGTAAAACCCTAATTTTTTAGACATAAAACCCTGAAAACTACTGGTTTGCCTGCGTGTTCGCATATGTGCTTATGTTTCATTGATCTTTACCCTATGTTGTTTGTCTTTGATTCTTCTTGCCTCCCTGACTCACATGATTCCTAATTTCATATACTAGGGTTTCTTCGTTCTTGCTTAACAACCGTGTTGTTTCATGTTGGTTCTCTTCAATTAATATTATGCTTGCTCGAGTCCTTGATTCTATGTTATTTGTCACTCAATTGTTGTCTGACTTATAGGTTGGCTCATAATGTGGTCATTCATGTTATACATAAGAGTCTCTATTCACTAGTTGTTTGAATTTCTGATTCACCATGATTCGATAATCCATACTGATCTCTCATGAGATATTCTTCTAATTTCTAACCCCTAACTTGTTTTTCTTAACTTGATTTGTTACTGTGATTGATATTTCTTCCTTAATTGCTAGCTTGATTTGGTCTGAAATTATTTTCTTACATGTCCTATGCATGGTAACTTTCCTTAATTATGCTTACCTACTAGCCGTTTGAGTTCAACCTTCAATTAAGGGATACTTAAATTCTTGTCATGAGCACTGTTTTACCTTTTTTCCTTTTTGTTACTTACCTTTTGAATAACTCCTTAATTCAAGGGAGTACTTGGGCTGGTTATACACTGATTGATTCCCAGTCCCTTAATTATGGCTAATTTGATTCCTACCCTTATTTTCACCTAGTTTCAAACTATATATATACTCTATTCGTTCCATAGCACACACACACACACACAGACAACTAATCTGTTCCATTCTCTCTCTCACAATTAAAAAACTCTCTGCTCTCTCTCTTTTCTGTGCTAGTTACTACTATTCTAAGTTAGACGGCTGCAAGCCAAGGCTAACTATTGTGCATCTCCTACTTCCTGTTTGGTTACTGCTTTCTTACTTCACTGGTATGTTCTAACTCAGATTTCAGTTCGCAAACCAACATGTTTCCATTACTGTTGTAATTCAGTATGTTTCTAATTTGCTTTTACTTATTATTTTGTTGTTCAACATGTAACTAGGATCCTGAACTCCATTCACATGTTAAGTTAGGCTTTACTTGTCAATGACCAGCATGTTTCTGTATACTTAACACCTGTTTCTTATGTTAATTCCAATGCCTATGATTGGTACATTAGTGATCATAGTCTTAGTTGTTTGGTGTTGATATGTTAATCTAATCTAGCACTTTACTGTACCCCTGATCCTCTGAACCCTTAGGAGCTTCTGATTTCATGCCTATATATGTTTCTGCCTGCTACATGTTTTCCCTTACATGCTCTGTATTTGTTCCTCAAATCCCATTACCCCTGCTTGTGATTGTTGGACTATTCCTAGTCCTTTGTGTGATGTTGAACTTCTATTCAAATCAAACTTCCTCTTTAAAATTGTTTTCTTACTTACCCTTTTTTTTCAAAACTATTTTCTTACTGAACCTTTTATGAAAAAAAACTATGTCAAGCACTTTCACATATACTCTTAGAAGTCTAGGTTCTACCCCTCTGTGTGAGCATTGCCTTGGGACCCTTGAGCTCCCTCTGAACTTTGACACACAAAGGCTGGTAATGCCACACTGCACTTACTCTATCTTGGCTATGAAATCCTGGTGTGAGCACTGCCCGGGATCCCTTGAGGTCCTTAGGGAACTCTGACACACCCGGATTGTGAAACGGCTGTGAAACATTACCTGGCATTGAGGACCTGGAGACTTGAGTTTATTCTATAGGCTCCCTATAGTTAACTTCTTATTTTTCTTCTATTTCAGTTGTGTAATTCATACTCAATGGTCTGTAATAATTAATTGTAAACAACTCTGGGGTCGGATAGTGAAAATGGGTGGGTGATATCCATGTTGTAGTATAATTAAGGGTAGAGACCATGTGTCTAGGTTTATTTTCTCCATGTGCAATAGCAGCCATGTTTAGGTACAACATGCCATGCATTAGATATCAAGCTACTTAAGATCTATGTGTATTCAACATCTCATCTACACTTAGAAATCCTACCTATAGGATAAATAATAAAATAAGTTGCTATTACGTGATTCTGCCCATGTTCTGAAACTTCACTAGAAGTATTGTCCTAGGATAAATAAACTGCAATCATGTCTCATCATGTTATACATGTAGAGATCCTGTTCTAGGTAAACAACGATTAAAATTTGTCACCTATGCTATTCCTGAAACTGTGCATAATGCTGTGATTCTATGTGCATTTAGAAATCTTGTTTAAGTTATTATGCAACATGCTGCATTAGATATCATGCTATAGGATGGTATCAATTTAAATGCACTTAGTCTAAATACAGATATCTAAAACAGTCCCCTGTTCTAAGCAACTGGTAATTAGTCCTTGCACATCTTCAACACCTAGAATTGCATGTTATTAGCTATAAACAAGCTGGAGTCGTTAACAAATCTGAATAACGTTTGCATGTTATCCTTCACCTAGGCGAGCCTTAGGTAATTAACTTAAAAAAATAAAATCAATTTTGTCTTTGTGATCATGTTTAACTATCAGCATGCTTAAAACCAATAGGCAAGCCTGATTAAGACTTCCTCTCTGAGTTATGCAATAAACCTGTCTTTGTGTTATCACCTAGATACCATGCTTTAGGATTCTAAATTAATAGGGACCCTACTTGTGTATGAGACATGCTGTTTATGTGTACTGTTTGTGGAGGAATACTTGAGCCTTTATCTGATTTCCTTTATCTACAGTCCTACTTGTTTTGTCATCTGTCGCCCTAGAATTTTTACCTTTAAAACCTGAGTGTCTGCCTAGCACCTCCCTTTAGGATAGGAGTCCTAATTTCCTCCGGGATTGATACGAAGGGGCGGGTAATAGCATGCAATAGAGGTCGAGGCCAACACTCGTTTTTAATAACCTTACGAGGTGGGAAGGGTAGAATATGGATATGATGATCGGTGCGCTACTACCACGTGTAACCCCTCTTCGAGGAGTGATTATCGGTTATTGCAATTATGTGATACATATTATTATAAACCTAGGAAACCTTTTATATGCTTAGCTCGTAATCCTTTTCAAAGTCTAACCGTTTTGCTATTTTTAAACATTCGCGTGCTTAAGACTTAAATCCCCTCTTATTTGAGCCTTTACTTGTTATTTGCTAATGTACAAATTCACGAAACCATTTGGCCGGGATCCACACTTGTGGATCCTGAGGGGTGCCTAACACCTTCCCCTTAGGATAATATCAAGACCTTACCCAATCTCAGGTTAGTAACGTAATTGTAATTGAACCCCTTAGGTGCCCTAACGCACCGTTAAAATCGTTAGGTGGCGACTCTAGAAAATATGCAAACCCCTTTCCCAAAAGGAACGAGTTGTCCCAACCAATGTCATAAACCCGATTCCGCGAGGAAAAAGGGGGTGCGACACTTCACACAAGTCAAACTACGGTCAACTCTTACAACTCAAACTTCACAATTAGGGATTACGTGTCCTATTTCACTCCGAAACTTTCCCGAACCCAACACCAAGCACCCTGGAAAGTCAAGTAAGCTTAAAATGAGATAGAGGAAGGAATAAATAGGGGATCGAGGCTACTACTCTCAAAACAAACGGCTGAGTTGTTACAACGGACCTCGATAACACCAAAACCTAGTCCAAACCAAATTTAAAGAATGTTAAAACCTTCAATGTGACAACTATCAATATTAAGTGCTGAAATGCTCCCGGGTCATCCAAGACCCAATCCGAGCATACACCCAAGTCCAAAATCATCATACGAACCTATTGGGACTGTCAAATCCTGATTCCGAGGTCATTTACTCAAAACGTTGACTCAAGTTAAACTTATATCTTTTATCCAACATTAAGGAACCAAGTGTTTCGATCTTAACCCGAACCCTTCCAAGCCCGAACTAACCATTCCAGCAAGTCATAAAATAGTAAAAGCATATACAGTGAGTCTTATTTAGGGGCACAAAGATATAGAACGCGAAACGACCACTCAGGTCGTTATATTCTCCACCTCTTAAACTAACGTTCAGCCTCGAACAAGTGTAGAATCATACATGGAGTGTTGAATAACTGTGGATATTTGCTCCTCATGGCCTCCTCGGCCTCCCAAGTCGCCTCATCGACTAATTGTCCCCTCTATTGAACCTTTTTTTGTAGAAATCGTCTTGGACCTCAACTGGCGAACATGTCTGCCAGTAATGGCAATTGACTCATCCTTATAACCCAGTCTCTCATCTAGCTGAACCGTGCTGAAGTCTAACACATGCGACCTATCGGCATGACACCTCTAGAGCATAGACGTGTGGAAAACTGGATGAACTCCTGATAGACTGGGAGGCAACTCAAGCATATTAGAAACCTCCCCAACTCCTCTCAACACCTAAAATGGACCTATAAACCTTGGGATCAACTTTACCTTCTTCTCGAACCTCATGATTTCCTTCATCGGCGAGACCTTCAAGAGAACTTTCTCGCCCACCAGAAATGATAAATTACGCACCTTATGATTCGCGTAACTCTTTTGTCTGAACTGTGTTGTGCAAAGTTGCTCCTGAATCAACTTTACATTTTCCAAGGAATCATTCACCAATTCAATACCATATAACTTGACCTCACTGAGCTCAAACCATCCGATGGACGAATGACATCTCCAACCATATAAAGACTCAAATGGAGCCATCCCGATGCTAGACTGATAACTGTTGTTGTAAGCAAACTCAGCCAAAGGGAAAAATCGATCCCACTCTCCTCTGAAGTCAATCACACATGCTCTGAGTATATCCTCCAAGATCTTAACCGTCCGCTCCGACCACCCATCGGTCTACAGAAGAAAGGTTGTGCTGAGCTCTACCCAGGTCCCCAACTCACTTTGTATTGCTCTCCAGAAATGCGAAGTAAACTGAGGGCCTCTATCTGATATGATGGAAATAGGCACACCATGCAACTGAACAATCTCCTGAATGTAACTCTACGCCAATCTATCTGAAGAATATGTGGTCACACCCGGTATGAAGTGTGCCTACTTGGTCAACCTGTCGACAATGACCCAGGCTGCATCAAACTTCTGCAAGGTCCGCGGCAACCCAACTACGAAGTCCATAGTAATGCGCTCTCATTTCCACTCAGGCATAACCATCTGCTGGAGTAGGCCACCTGGCCTCTGATGCTCATATTTAACATGCTAGAAATTTAGGCACCTCGCTACATACTCGACTATGTCTGTCTTCATCTGCCGCCACCAGTAATACTGTCTCAGGTCGCGATACATCTTTGTAGCACATGGATGAATAGAATACCGAGAACTGTGTGCCTCCTATCCTTTCACTCAATCCATCAACGTTAGGGACACATAGTCCACCCTGGAG
This sequence comes from Nicotiana knightiana, assembly GCA_005239525.1. Taxonomy (NCBI): domain Eukaryota; kingdom Viridiplantae; phylum Streptophyta; class Magnoliopsida; order Solanales; family Solanaceae; genus Nicotiana; species Nicotiana knightiana. The sequence goes on along the minus strand of ML438483.1, from coordinate 4,725 downwards.
TCGCAGAACACCATCCTCACCAATAGTAACCTCCTTGGCACCACCCTGTAGTACCGTCTCTCTGAGAACCAATGCGGATCATCAAAATTACGAGCCTTGATCTGCTCAAATAGTGATACTAGGCAATGATGCATGCAAGAACTTGGGTGGGCTCTGAAATATCCAACCTCACAAGTCTATAAGCTAAGGATTGAATGTCCAAAGTCAATGGCCTCTCCTCTGCAGAAATGAATTCAAAACTACACATACACTCTGCCTTTCTGCTCAAGGCATCCACAACTAGATTTGACTTTCCCCGATGATAAAGGATGGTAATATCATAATCCTTTAGTAACTCAAGCCACCTGCGCTGCCTCAAATTGAGATCCATCTATTTGAACAAATTCTGCAAGCCACGATGATCGGTATAAACCTCTCAGGACACCGCATAAAAATAATGTCTCCAGATCTTAAGAGCATGAACAATCGCACGCTAACTCCAAATCGTGTACAGGGTAACTCGTATCGTCGGGCTTCATCTTACGTGAAGTATATGCAATAACTCGCCCATACTCCATCAATACATAACCCAAACTGACGCGTGAAGCATCACAATACACAGTATACATCCCTGAACCAGAAGGAAACACTAACATCGGTGTTGAAGTAAATGCAGTCTTGAGCTTCTGAAAGCTCACCTCACAATCATGGGACCATCAGAACGGGGCACCCTTTTGGGTCAATCTAGTCAAAGGTGATGCAACAGATGAGAATCCCTCCACAAACCGGCTATAATAATCCGCTAACCCTAAGAAGCTCCTGATCTCATTCGTCGTTGTAGGACAAGGCCAACTCTGAACATCCTCAATCTTATTGGGATCTACCTTAATACCCTCTTGTGATACAACATGCCCCAAGTAGATCCTCCTCCATGCTACGTGAGTAGATCAAAATGTCCTCAATGAAGACAATGACAAACGAATCAACATATGGCCTGAACGCCTAGTTCATCAAATCCATAAACGCCATCGGGGCGTTAGTCAAATCGAAGGACACCACTAGAAACTCATAATGGCCATATCAAGTCTGGACGGCCGTCTTCGGAACATCCGACTTCTGAATCTTCAATTGATGGTACCCCGATCTCAAGTCGATCTTACAGAACACCCTAGCACGCTGCAGTTAGTCAAACAAATTATCAATACGTGGAAACAGGTACTTATTCTTAATGGTAACTTTGTTCAACTAGCGATAAACGATGCACATCCACCTTGTCCCGTCTTTCTTTTTCACGAACAACACCGGTGCACCCCAAAGCGATACACTCGGTCTGACGAACCCCTTTGGTAGCAACTCCTCAAGTTGTTCCTTTAACTCTTTAGGAGCAATGCGGTACGGTGTAATAGAGATAGGTCGGGTACCTGGAGCCAAATCAATATCATGATCTACTGTCATGCTTGGAAGATCAGAGGGAAACACATCGGAGAACTCTCAGACTACGGGCACAGAATCAATCGTCTGAGCCTCTGTAGTAGTATCTCGGACATAAGCTAGATAAGCCAAACAACACTTCTCGGCCATGTGTTGAGACTTCAGAAAAGAGATAACCCAGCTAGATACACTGACAGACGAACCCTTCCACTCCAATCTAGGAAACTCTATCATCGCCAAGGTAGCAGTCTTGGCATGGAAATCAAGGATTGTGTGATATGGAGATAACCTGTCCATGCCCAAGATGACCACAAAGTCGGTCATATTGAACAATAGAATATCCACTCTAGTCTCATAACAACAGAAAGTAACAATGCATGACCGATAGATCCGATCCACAACAACAGAATCGCCCACAGGAGTGGACACATAAACAGGAGTACCTAGGGACTCACGAGGAGCACCTAGGAAGTGAGAAAACAGAGATGAAACATATGAATATGCAGACCCTGTATCAAAGAGTATTGAAGCATCCCTACTTCAAACAGAAATAATACTTGTGATCATGGAATCTGAGGACACTGCATCTGGTCTGGCATGAAAAGCATAGAACCTAGCTGGAGCACCACCTATTGGCCTCCATCTCTAGGACGACCCCTACCCATCTGCCCTCCGCCTCTGGGTGGACGGACGACTGGTGTGGCAGTTGGTGTTGTAATCATAGGCTACTAACCCTGCTGCACTGCCTTGCCCCGAAGCCTGGGGCAGAACCTCTACATATGACTAAGATCCCCGCACTCGGAACAACCTCTTGGTTCGGTGGACTGCTTAACTAAATTCTGACTCTGATGACCTGAATACCCACTAGAGGAACCCCGAATAGCTGGTGAGCGGTAGGAAATCTATGGCATGGCGCTGAAATAGGGTCACACTGGAGCACCCAGAGGAGGTGGCGGTGCTGGATATGTGGGCCTGCTAGACTGACCCCTCATGAATTAACCTTTGCACCTAGTCGGGGAACCTATGAACTCTCAAGAATATCGAAACTGCTTATCCCTCGTAGCCTGCTCTCCGCTACGCTGACGTACACCCTCGATCCTCCGAGCTATCTCCGCAACTAGCTCGTAAGAAGTCCCCATCTCAACCTCTCGGACCATAGTGGCCTGGATACCAGAGTGCAAACCTGCAACTAACATATGCACTCTCTCTGCATCAGTAGGAAGTATCATAAGCTCATGGGGAGATAACTCAGAGAATCTTGCATCACTAACATCTGCCCTGTTAAAGCTGCTCGAACTGAAACCGCAACCCTTCCCTTTGAGAGGGTGGAATGTATCTGCCCAAGAAGAGGCGTGTGAACTGATCCAAATTCGTGGAAGGAGAACCTGCTGATCTTCCGAGAAGATAGGATTGCCACCATCTACGGGCCCTGCCCTCCAGCTGGGAAGTGGTAAAGTCCACTCGATGGGACTCCAATATCCTCATGTTGTGCAGTTTGTCCCTGCACTGATCAATAAAGTCATGGGGTTACTTATGACGTTCACCCCCCAAGTCATGAGGATGAAGCCTGGTCCATCTGTCCAATAAATTTTGCAGCTCACGGACCGCAGCTGGTCTGGGCTCAGGTATAGCTGTTGTAACTGGCTGAGCTCCACCCATGGGTAGTGCGCCTGGGGTCTGATACATGGCAGCTGCATGCTCTGGAGCCTGAATGATAGGGGTATGTGCTCCCCCACCCGCTTGAGAGGTGATTGGGTCCGCTGGAAATAAACGAGCCTGAGCCATAGTATCTATGAACCGCAGTATACGGCCCAAGACCTCCTGGAATCCTAGCGCGGACATGAAATCTGCTAGGGATGGCTCTGATGTAGGATCCTCGCCTTGCTCCTCAATAATAGGATCCTTTACTAGATCCGCTGGTGGCATAGCTAGAGCAACTCTGGGACATCCTCGTCCTCGTCCTCGTCCTCGTCCTCGTCCTCGCCCTCGTCCTCGTCCTCGTCCTCATCCTCACCCTCGTCCTCATCATCTACCACAAGCGAGAGCCCTCCCTCGGCCTCTAGCAACAGGGGGAGCAACTCCATCATGATCGGGTACATCTGTCGCGTGCGTTCTTATCATCTGTGAGAGAATAAAAGAAAGATACTTAGCATGACATCAAATGTATGATAGGATATGAAGAAAGAGTAGTTCCCGAACACCCTATAGCCTCTCGAAAATAAGTACGGACGTCTCTGTACCGATACGCAAAACTCTATTAGGCCTGCTCATAACCTGTGAGACCTATGTGAACCTAGTGCTCTGATACTATGTTGTCACAATCCAATTTCTCTTTTGGGTCGTGATGGCTCCCAATGTTATCGCTAGGTAAGCCAACAGTGAATTAAACATGAAATTTCCCTTTTTAATAATTTTCTAAGTAGTTAAAATTCCATTTGTTAAAGAAATACTGAGTAGAAAAACTAATAAAAAACGAAGACTAATAAGGGAACAAATGCAGTGAAATGATAACTCCAAAACCATAAAGTCTACCAGTGTGTGCTCCAAGACCTGGTGTCACAAGTGCATGAGAAACTAGTAGAATATACAAAACTCTAACTACTGTCTGGAATAAAAGTAGATAGAAAATAAGTGCAAAAGAGAGACTCTAGACGCCGCAAAATGGCTCAGGAAGTAGCACACCACTAGGCCTCAGGGTAACGGGCGTGCGCACCGGTATGACTGCCAGATGCACCTGCCTTAGATCCTGCACAGTTACTACAGAAGTGTGACGTGAGTACATAAACAACATGTACCCAATAAGTATCTTGTCTAACCTAGAAGAAGTAGTGAAGTGGGGTCGACATCGACACTTACTATGGGCTAACAATATAAATACAGATTCTAACTAAGAACGGGTTATGTAAATAATAATAATAATAATAATAATAGCTCAAAAACAAGCAGGAAATAAATAATTCTTTCACTAATGATAAATGGTAAGTCAGTTTCTGTCATATATAATTTTAACCTCTCAAGCCATCAAATAATATCAATTATAATTAAGCTCCGAGCATTTATCACGCACGATTATGATGAGGTCGTAAAGACCGATACAAAATAATGTGTACACTGCCGAGGGTCGAGAGGCACGAACCATAGATGCATCTATTCTACTGCCGAGGCATTTGGCCCGCTCCACCAGAAAGGAGGATACTTTATAAACATTTGATTTAAAAGCTATTAAAAAACTAATACACAAAGAAGCATAATTTCTATTTGTGAACAACTATTTTTTGACCACACCCAAATTCTATACTATTTTTTGCTATAAAT
>ML438482.1:26107-61656 GCA_005239525.1 Nicotiana knightiana | reverse complement strand
AAACCCTATTAGGCACATACGACGTGTATTTTATCATTAAAGCTCATAAAATGTGAGGTATATAATGCTTAAAATCATGAATTCTAGCCACTCATCAACGCTCAACATCATATTCCACTCGAATCCTATATCAATGCTTGATAAGTGGTCTCGCTCTTCCATTTTATATCACCCCCTAAATTCGGAAAGGCTTATTTGAGGTAAAATTAGTCGATCAGCGGTGCAGTCGATGGTTCCGTGCCTTTCCCCCTCAAGTTGTCCGCTTGAGGGTACCGGTATAGACCCCTATAGTAACCATACTCAGATTATAATTGTACATGCATCATGGTCAAACTTAGTCGGGTTAATATGTTGTCCTCATAATAACCTTTAAGAAAAGCCTTGTCCAAAAGTCCACTAGGGTTTCCATAATCCCAACGGACACAACCACGATCTGTGCATTATTTTGGAGAAATAAGTGCCAATATGCTAATCACTGATGTATAAGTAGTTGAATCGGGAGGGGAAAGGGTCTAAACTTATCTATTTTGCAGAAAATGAGGCACGAAGTCCCCAGGTTCGGCATGGTCCAAAGAATACCACCATTGTTGTTGGATTGGTGGGAAGACCTTTCGCCAAGTGACAAAGACCATGTGAAGAGGGTCCTCAGAAACTTACCTCTTTACTGGATACCCAACCGAACAATATGTTGATCGAAGCAGCCAGTATGTTTGGGGACAAAGAAAGGTATGTGTTCCATTTTGGCAACATAGAAATGACCCCCCTCTTGGAAGAGATAGGAGGCTTCGCGAGATTACCTTGGACAGTCCAGGTTTGTTGGTGCCGGAAACCATGCCACTAGGGGGTTCCTGAAAATGATGGGTTTGAAACAGAATGATGATTTAGAGTTCCTGACAGAGCCCTACATACCTTTTGACTATCTCTATGAACGATACGGCCATAGAAAATCCTATCGTATCTTCCATGATGAATTCTCTATTACTTCCTTGGGTCATATTAACCGCAGGGTTTTTGTGTTCGTCGTTTGCTTCCTCGGTATGATAGTATTTCCAAGCAAAGGAGACAGGATTCACACTGGACTAGCTATGGTAGCCAAAACCTTAATGGAGGGGATTGAGGGGCAAACATATACCACTATCCCTATGATCATAGCAGACATATACCGAGCCTTGGACCGCTGCTAGAAGGGGTTCAAATACTTTGAGGGTTGTAATATGCTACTACAGGTTTGGTTATTGCAGCATCTCCAAAGGGGTCAATATCGTCAAGAGTTTCCACGAATGGTGTGGAATGATCATATAGCCTTCCATCACCCTAAGAGAATGACCTACATCCCAGACAGGTTTTCTCAACCGAAAAATGCTACAGAATGGGTGCAGTTTTTTGATAACTTGACTGAGGACTAGGTTCAATGGATGTTCGAATGGTTCCCTATCGGTGAGTTCATCATCAGATTGAGGGACGCTCTGCACCTTGTGTTGATCGGTTTAAGGGGCATATTCCCTTATGTTCCCATCAGGGTTATGAGACAGGCAGACAGGAAGCAAGTCGTACCGCGAGTTTCTAAAATGAGTCATTACAGGGCAGATTTTCAGGATGACGACATCCCATACAAATATGAAGCTCAGCATATGTGGTATCTAAAGGTTATTATAGAAAAGGACACCATCGAGCCAGACAGGTACCACCCAGGGCATGTACGCTTTTACCTATCATGGTTGGAAGACAGCATAGCAGAGATAGTTGAGCAGGGAATCAGTGGAGGAAACAGGGTCATAGACGAAGTTCCTGAGGTCCAAGTGAAATACAATAAACTGCGCAAAAGGGTTCGTGAGTCTGAGGCCGAGCATCTGGAGCAACACAAGACTGATATGGAACTGGTCTATGAGTGGAAGGAAAGGGCTATCAAATCTAATAAAATGTTGGAATATTTGGAAATAGGCGAAGACGAGGAAAAGAGTCTCTGACTGCCAGAATGCTGAGGGAAGCGAAGGAGGGCATCTAGCAAGATCGACAGAGCCAAAAAGATCAAGCCTAGGGAAGGTCCTTCTGAGACCAAGTAGATTAGATTTACCTTCTTTTTCAAATGTAATAAGGCCAAGTGCCATTAGTGACTTATCTTATTTATGTCGTTTTAGATTTATCTAATTTTACATTAATGAAATGAGGAAATTATTGGCATCTAAGTTCTCCAATCAACTTGTCGCTAGGCCTACCTCGGGCACAACGAGGCTCTCAAATTAGGACACGCTTTTATATTCCTGCAATGTGTGTTTAAATACTGCTATTTTCTCATGATCCTCACTGACTTGGATACCTTTTGTATTTGCTTTCTTTCTTTTTTATTATTCCACTTCCCAAAGGTTGGTTCGTGCATTCTGGCATCATCATCATATCACACAAGATCCAGGGGCCCTCCACCTTCTCCTCCTCTTAGTCCACCTAAAGGCAAAGGCAAAGGCAAAGGCAAAGGCAAAATGAAATATTTGAGCAATATCAAAAAGGAAAACACAATGACAGCTGAACAAACAGAAGCTCCTGACAATCAAGGTACTCAGGTTCAGAATGATTCTATGTCACAACTCGAGCAAAGGTTGTTGAAACTCCAAGGGGAGCTTGAAAATGTGCGAAACTTGGCGAATCTGTCCTTCTCACTTAGTGTTCCGGATGTCAATCATCCGAACACCCAAAACCCCATACCTCCTCAGAATACCCCGAAAAAACAGAACCCTCCCACAACTCACCACCGTACAACTCTACCAAAAAAATCAAACTATTCCACCATAATGCAACACTTTCCACACTAGAAACACCTCACTGATCATCCCTGAACCACTAAACTCCACAAAATGACCACCTCTATGCTCAGGCGCCAGGCCATCAGAACAAACCCCATATACGTGGAGACTCTACCTCACTCCACCTAACCCATTTCTTACACACCCGAATCCAGTGAGAAGGATATGCTCATTAAGAACTTGGCCGAAGAACTCAAGAGATTGACTAGCCGAGTCCAGGGCGTCGAAGGAAGTAAATGAGTTGAGGGATTGAATTATGATTATATCTGCATACAACCTGATGTTGAACTACTAGAGGGTTACAAACCTCCTAAGTTCGAGCTCATCATAGTCCAGATTCAGCCGTCAGGAGATGTTGAGGTAGCTGCATCAGTCCCATTTCAAGTTTAAAGTGGCACCACCTGCGGATGCACCTGTGCCGTTTGAGGTTGAGGTAATTCCACCTGCCACGGCACCTGTCCCATTTGAAGTGAAGATAGTTGCACCAATTACAGTGACAGTGTCAACCCCGTCGCTTTTCAACACTAGTGTCGTACCTTGGGACTACGTGGATGAAGCAAGAAGGAAAGGTAAGGTCAAGATGGAAGAAGCTGGTGCCGCACAGGGGATGACCAGAACCGGCAGGGTCTATAAACCTTAACACTTGCCAGAGTCTAGCAAACATGCTTCCAACAAGCCACCCATCATTAAAACAGGTCCAAATGATCTTTGGAGAAAGGTGCAAGCCAAAGAATATTGAGTCATAGATCAGCTGAACAAGACTCTACCCCAAATATCCATCCTTTCATTGCTATAGAACTCGGAAGCACACAAGAATGCTTTGATGAGAGTGTTGAACGAAGCATATGTGCCTAATAACATCACTAGTGGAGAAATGGCCAACATGGTAGGACAGGTGCTGGAAAGTCACAAGATCACTTTCCACGAGGACGAGTTGCTACCTGAAGGGCTAAGTCACAACAAGGCAGTGCACATCACTATGCAATGTGAATATTATTTCATTACCAAGGTTCTAATCGACGGAGGATCCAGCCTCAACATTTGCCCATTGACAACACTCAAAAGATTGGGCAAAAGATTGTACTAAATAAGACAAGGGTCCATGAATGTGAAGTCTTTCGACGGTTCTCAGAGGGCCACCATTGGAGAAATCAGTCTTTGTCTACAGATAGGGCCTACATGGTTCGAGGTTGAATTTCAGGTGATAGATGTATTTGTGTCATATAACTTGTTATTGGGACGACTATGGATACAAGCCGCTGGGGCTGTGGCATCAACATTTCATCAGGCGGTGAAATTTGAATGGAACCACCAGGAATTAATCATCCATGGAGATGGAAGCAACCCTATCCATAGGTTCCCGACCATCCTGGTGGTTGAAGGTAGAAGAAGGCTGGGTGGAGAAACCTAACACCACATCGAGCGGGTCATCACAATAGATAAGGACAAGTGGTGGGATAGTAAGATCGAAAGCATATTGAACTAGAGTGGGTACGAGACTGGCAAAGGGATCGGTAAGAATCTTCAGGGGATTTCCAAACCGATACAGCTGAAGCACCATGGCACCACTTTTGGGCTGGGATACAGATACACTTGGAAAGAGTACAAAAACTGGTCGCCACCATGGCGCGGTCCCTACTATCCAATGGAACAGCCTATACCATATTTGGAGCATACCTTCCAACAAGCTGACATCATATTGGGGTCAGAAGAAGAAGAAACTCTAGCAACTTTGAGGAATCTATTCCTGGAAGATGAATACATGGACTGTTGTGTTATTTTTGAGGAGGAGGAAGAGGAAGGCCCTACCATCCTTGTTGTGAGCAAGGGATCATTCCTCAAGAATTGGACGTGCATATCCCTACTATTTTTCCAAATTAGTCCCACGGATACATATAATTCAGAAGAATATGTGAGTGATTCATACACAGCATCTCTTTCCTTTATCAAGGGTTCTACCAAATGATATGTTTCCACAAATAATTAAAATTCAATTTCTTGATTTGTATCTTCAATTTTTGGAAACTTATAAATTCACTTTCCGAAATTCCAAGTGACATGATTCCTCCTTCAAAAGCTAAAGTTTAATGATTGAAGTCTCATTTAGGTTCAGTCGAAGAGATCGAAGCGAAGTCATCAATTCAACCATTCGAATGGTCTCTCCTAAGATTGACCTCTTTTCCAAAAAACCGAATNCAAGTTCCCATTGAAATAGGATCCACACAAGGAAAAGCACTTGCCATTCGTTGGTTATTAGCGGCATCCCGAAAACGTCCGGGTCGAAATATGGCTTTCAAATTAAGTTCCGAATTAGTGGATGCTGCCAAAGGGACACATTCATCAAAAAGATATGGCCATCTCTCTAGGTTGCACAACCCCTTTAGATTGTTCTATTCGTACTTGAATATTGACCTCATCGCTCCTTTTACATATCGATCGGAAAAGAATCAAGAGAAAAAGAAAGAATCAGAATTGATTGATAGATTTCTCGAAACAAACGAAAAGGAAAGGAAAGATGAAACATAAACCATGGATCAATTAAACCCTCTCGGTGAATTTCTTAAAGAGGAACCTCATGTAAATACCATGGAATAAGATTTGATCCTATTCATGGAGATTCTGTAACTATTCCAAAAATGGAAAGTTCGACACAATTGGGATTTCTTTTGGAAATTGGAAGAAGTTACTAATTCATGATCTAGCATATACAAAATGAAAACTTCATTCTCGATTCTACGAATTTTTTATGAAAGCCTTTCATTTGCTTCTCTTCGATGAAAGTTTGATTTTTCGAGAATGTATCCTAATTTTTGGCCTAATTCTTCTTCTGATGATAGATTCAACCTCTGGTCAAAAATATATACCTTAGTTTTATTTCATCTCTTTTACAATATGGGGTAAAAAAGCCAAAATAAGTTATTTTAGCCCATACAAAAAGAAAACTGATTCTTGAACCCCTTTCACGCTCACGTCACGTCGAGGTACTGCAGAAAAAAAATAGCAAAATCCGATCCAATTTATCGTAATCGATTAGTTAACATATTGGTTAACCGTATTCTAAAACACGGGAAAAAATCATTAACCATGAACCAGAATAGAAGAGCTTGCCCCACCCATGAGTAAATATTTCATAGTAGCCTCATTAGACCGTACATCTTTCTTGGTATATCCAGATAATAGGTAGGATCATAAACTGAAACATTCTGGGGCTACAAAGATAGTTATTAAATCGTTCTTTCTCGTGCCATTGATAATGATTATCTACCATCTTCCTTAATATCTTCTTGATGTTCTTATTGGCGGCTTACACAACTCCATTCATTTACAGCCTGTATGATGTGGAATTCTTATGCTTGACCTTGAAGGTTTCACACATGGATCTCATCAAATCACTGTTAAGGTTGGCATCGTTGTCGGTGATGATTGATTCTGGTATCCCGAACCGACAAACAATATGATCCCGAACGAAGTCTGCGACGACCTTCTTAGTTACAGCCTTGTAAGATGCGGTTTCAACCCATTTTGTGAAATAGTGTATGGCCACTAGAATGAACTTGTGCCCATTTGAAGTGGTGGGTTCAATTGGACCGATAACATCCATCCCCCAAGCAGAGAAAGGCCAAGGTGCACTTGTTGCATTGAGTTTATTGGGTGTCACTCGTATCATATCAGCATGTACTTGGCATTGATGACACTTTTGGAAATATCTTATGCAGTCTATTTCCATAGTCATCCAAAAATATCTCGCTCGTAATATCGTCTTAGGTAAGACAAAGCCATTCATGTGTGGTCCACAAGTTCTTGCATGTATCTCTTCGAGCAATTTGGATGCCTCATTGGCATCGACACATCGTAATAATCCCACGTCTGGAGCCCTTCTATATAGAATTCCTCTGCTTTGGAAGAAGTGGTTGGATAATCTTCATAGTGTGTATTTCTGAGTATGGTTTGTGTGCTTCGGGTACTCTCCTTTTGTCAAATATTCTTTGATGTCGTGGAGCCATGGATTTCCATCAGTTTCTTCTTCGACATGAGCACAATAAGCTGCATGATTATGAATCCCTACTGGGATAGGGTCGATGAAATTCTTGTATGGGTGTTATATCATGGAAGATAATGTGGCCAATAAATTTGCGAACTCATTCTGGATTCTCGGAACATATTTGAACTCTATTTTTCTGAATCTCTTCATCAACTCTTGTACATAGTACAATATGGAAATATCTTGGTATTCTTTGTAGCCCATTATCCTAAAACCGGATGCATTAAAAGATCAGAATCTCCAATTACTAGAAACTCCTAAACATTCATGTCAATGGCACCTGAGCCCCAAGATGCAAGTCTTATATTCTGCCATATTGTTGGTACATGGGAACCTGAGTTTTGTGGATACTGGGTAGTGTTGACCTATTTCTAACACTAAGACTGCTCGCATACCCACTCCTTTGAAGTTTGCAGCTCCATCGAAGGATATTATCCAACCATCATAGGCTTCGGTGATATCTTCTCCTATGAATGATATCTCTTCATCGGGAAAATACGTTTTCAGTGGTTCGTATTCTCCGTCTACCGGATTTTCTGCCAAATGATCCGCCAATGATTTCCCTTTGACCGCCTTCTAAGTTATATAGATTATGTTGAACTCACTCAGTAGTATCTTCCATTTTGCTAACTTTCCTGTAGGCATGGGTTTCTGGAAGATGTATTTTAGCAGATCCATCATTGATATGAGATATGTGGTATAGGCACAGAAGTAATGCCTCAAATTTTGAGCTATCCATGTCAAAGCACATCAGGTGCACTCCAGCAAAGAATATCGTGCTTCGTAGGGTGTGAACTTCTTACTCAGATAGTGTATGGCACGCTCCTTTCTTCCCGTCTCATTGTGTTGTCCCAAAACACAACCGAAAGCTCCATCTAGTACAGATAAATAGAGTAGCAGTGGTATCCCGGGTTCTTGTGGGACTAGAACAAGTGGTTTGGCTAAATATTCCTTGATCTTGTCAAAGGTTTTCTGTCATTCTTCAGTCCATCTTGTTGCAACGTCTTTCTTCAACATTTTAAAAATCAGTTCACAGATCACAGTTGATTCTGCTATGAAACGGATGATGTAATTGAGACGCCCTAAGAAACTCATCACATCTTTCTTGTTCTTCGGAGGTGTCAAGTCTTGGATAGCCTTGACCTTTGACGGGTCTAGCTCAATCCCTCATCGGCTGACAATGAACCCTAATAATTTTCCAGCAGGGACTCCGAAGGCACAATTTGCGGGGTTCAATTTCAGATTATACCTTCGACGTCGATCAAAAAATTTATTTAAATCTGCTATGTGATATGTACCCCTTTTAGATTTGATGATGACATCTTCCACGTACACCTATATCTCCTTGTGTATCATGTCGTGAAATATGGTTGTCATAGCTCTCATATATGTGGCTCTTCCATTTTTAGACCAAACGGTATCATTTTGTAACAATACACCCCTCATGGTGTAATAAAGGTTGTTTTTTCGGCATGCTCCTCTCCATCCAGATCTGATGATATCTCGCGAAGCAATCCACAAAGGATTGGATTTCATTCTTGGCACAGTTTTCGATCAATATGTGTATATTGGGCAACGGGAAATCATTTTTGGGAGTTGCTCTGTTTAAGTCCCCATATTCGACACACACTCTGACTTTCCCATCTTTCTTTGGAACCGGCACAATGTTAGCCAACCAGGTCGGATATTCAACCACTCTGAGGATCTTGACTTTGATTTTCTTGGTAACTTCCTCTTTTATTCTCAAACTCATATCTAGCTTGAATTTTCTGAGTTTCTGCTTTACAGGTGGACACATGGGATCGATAGGAAGTTTATGAGACACTATGGACGTGCTCAAACCGGTCATATCATCGTAGGACCATGCAAAAATGTCCTCATACTCCTTCAAGAATCGAATGTATTTTTCCTTCTCTAACGGTGATAGATGAATGCTTACACGCGTTTCCTTGACTGTTTCGGAGTCTCCCAAATTAACTATTTCAGTCTCATCCAAATAGGACTTAGGATTGTTTTCAAACTTTTCTACTTCTCTGACAATTTCCTTGGGTATTATATCCTCTTCCAGATCCTCTGAATTACTATCCTTATGTTGCATCGTCTCATTACATGTCACAGTTGTAGGCTCAAAGGATAAGTAATAATAATGTTGTAGAGAGAAAAAATGTAAAGGATAATAATATATACTAAAAACATCAATCCATTGATAAATATTTTAAAACGTCAAACAAGTGCAGCTCGATGATTCGAGCAATTATTTTAAAACAAAACATGCTTTAAACAAAATACTGAAAATGTCCTAGATGCTCATAAAATTCCTTTAAAAAATAAATGATGTTGATTACCAGGCTACCCAGGAACTCGACGGGCACTTGATGGTGCAGCAGTCCAGTTTTTTAGAATAGCTCCTTTCTCCACGATCTGAATAATAAGGCCTTCCTCCTCCTCCTCCTCAACTATCACACTGTAATCCATGTCTTCATCTTCCAGAAACAGATTCCTTATGCCATCTAACACTTCATCTTCCAGAAACAGATTCCTTATGCCATCTAACACTTCATCTTCGTCGGACCCCCACATCATGTCAGCTTGATAAAATGACTGGTGCAGATGTGGTACTGGTTGTTCTAGAGGGTAATAAGGACCACTCTATGGCGGTGACCAATTCTGATACTCTTGCCAGGTGTATTCATACCCAAGCACAAAAGTTGTACCATGACGCTTGAGTTGTATCGGTTTGGTGATCCTTTGGAGATTCTTTCCAAGACCCTTGCCAGGTTCATACCCTGTCCATGACAATATTGTTTCTATCTTACTGTTCCCCTATTTTTCCTTCTAAATTGCATTGATGCGTTCAATGCGATGGTATGTTTCTCCACCCAACTTCCTTATATTCTAAACGACTGGAACAGTCTAATTGGTATAAATGTGGTTACTCCCCTCTCCATGGATGATCACTTCCTGATGGTTCCACTCAAACTTCATGGATTGATGTAGACCCCAGCGGCATGTATCCAAGGTCTCCCCAACAATAGATTGTAAGTAGAAGATATATCCAATACTTGAAACTCAACATCAAACCAGGTTGGGCCCATCTATAGGCTGAGGTTGCTCTCCAATTGTAGCCCTTTGAGATCCATCAAATGCTTTCACATTCATACTTCCTACTCGTATCTTGTGCAGGCCTTTACCCAACCTCTTCAGAGTAGTTAGTGGACATATGTTGAGGCTCGAGCCCCCATCTATCAAGACTTTGGCGATGAATTTGTCCTCAAATTGCACTGTTATATGTAAGGCCCTGTTGTGACTTAGTCTTCCGGTAGCAGTTCGTCTTCATGAAAAGTGATTTTGTGTCTTTCCAATATCTGCCCCACCATGTTGGCCATTTCTCCACTGGTGATGTTGGTGGGTACATAAGCTTCACTCAGCACCTTCATCAGGGCATTCCTACGTGTCTCAGAGTTTTGCAGCAGTGATAAAATGGATATCTGAGCAGGAGTTTTGTTCAGATGGTCAACCACAGAGTATTCTCTCGCTTGCACCTTTCTCTAAAGGTCATCTGGGTCGGTCTCAATGATGGGCGGCTTAGATGCAGCTTCCTTTCTTGTTCCTCCCAAGTGATTGGGTGTATAAACCCTACCCGTTCTAGTCATGCCTTGTGTTGCACCTATTTCTTCCATTTTCATTTTTCCTTCCCTTCTTGCTTCCGCAACATAATCCCATGGTATGTCTTAGACTTATAAGATGGTTTAGGTTCTACCATTACGGTGAAGGGCGTGGTCACCTCAACTTCAAACGGTGTTGGCGCAGCTACCTCAACTTCAATTGGTTCCTGAGTTTGTACCACGATCAGTGTGAGAGTGAGTGGAGATGTTTTAGGATTATCCCCTTCCGAATGAGTTCAATTAACCCTTTCGAGTCCTATTTTGCATCGGTCTCTATCACATTTACCCATTCACCTCTGTGATCCGGGAGAGGGTTGTTACGAACGTCGGGTGCGGCATCATTTTCTTGCATGACTTTAGTGTCAATTAATGTCTGAATCTTATCCTTCAGTACGACACTCAACAATAGTATGACCCTTCATGCCTGAGTGATAGGCACATGTCTTGTTTGGGTTAATCCACTAAGAAGAGTTCTCCATAGCAACGACAGGGATGGGAGTGACATAACCAGCAGCCTTTAGTTTCTCGTATAGTTGATCTATGGGTACATAAATTGGAGTGTATTGCATGGGTAGTCTGTGATCGAAATCTAGTCTTGGTTTTTGGTAATTTTGGCAGGCTGCTGGTGAGTGGTAATATGCTGGTTCGGTGTTATAAGTGTGGTAGGTGGCAGAAAGTTGTTGGTATCTGGGAGGTGAAGGCTGATATGTAGGTCGGGTTGTTTGGTATGTAAGAGGAGACTTTGAGCCTTGGGCTACCATTACTACACCCACTTCTTTCTTCTTGGAGATACCTCCTGACTGCAAAACTTTATTTGTGTCTTGGTGTGCTTCAAAGGTTGTCACTATTCCGTTTTTGATCCATTCTTCTATTCTTTCTCCCAACTTGACGATGTCAGAAAATTTATGGTTTTCAATAACCATCAATCTTTCATAGTATTGCGGGTCCTGAGCTCTGGCGAAAAACTTATTCATCTGTTGTTCTTCAAGTGTCGGCCTTACTTTTGCGGCTTCAGACCTCCACCGAGTAGCATACTCGCGGAAAGTTTCCATTGGTTTCTTCTTGAGATTCTGAATGTAGAAAACATCTTGTGCATTTTCTGTGTTAAACCTGAAACGATCCATGAAATCTGACGCCATACTCACCCAATTAACCCACTTGTTTGGGTTCTGACTGATATACCAAGACAAGGCGTCTCCGGTGAGGCTCCTCATGAATAGATTCATATGAATTAGTTCATCCTTGCCAACCCCTACAAGTTTGTCACAATACGTTCTCAAATGCACCTTCGGATCACCAGTTCCGTTGAACATTTTGAACTTAGGAGGTTTGTAACCCTCTGGAAGTTCTACATCTAGCTGAATACACAAATCCTCATAATTCAAACCCTCAATGCCTTTGCCACCTTCGACACTTTGAACTCTGCCAGTGAGCTTCTTGAGTTCTTCCATCATGTTATTGATAAGAAGGTCCTTCTCAGCGGATTCGGCTATATATAAGGTTTGTTGTGGGGTATGGGGTAAAGTTTCCACATATATGGGATTTTTTAATGGACTCCTGGAATCTGGGCATAATGGTGGTCATTGGTTGAGTTTTAGGGATCATGAGTTAGTTGCGGTGCGTTTTGAGGAGTGTGGTAAGTGGTAGTTTGTGGATATTGAATTGGATGGTGATGGTATTGTGGAGGGGTAGGTATTGATGGAGGATTTTGGTTTTGAGTAGGTGTGGCGTATTGATGAGGTGCAGGAGGATTTTTCGGATTTTGATTTTGTGTGTTTTGGGAAGGTGTCGGGTTTTGGGTGTTTGTATTTTGTTGGTTGATGTCGGGGACGTTTTGGGTGAGAGAAAGGTTTGCCAAGTTCGGGACCTTCTCAAGCTCCCTTGTAGCTCCAATATTTTTTGTTACAGATGTAGGACCAAATCATTCTGTGTTGGAGTACTCCAGTCGTCTGAAGTTTCAATGTTCTTTGCGTGGGTAGCATTGTCTTTTCTAATACCACTCATATCATCCGTTTTCGCTTTTCCTTTGTTCTTGGGATCACTTGGTGGAGGAGGGGGTGGAGGACCTCTGGATCTGGTGTGATATGCTGACGATGCTAGTATGCACGAACCAACCTTGAGGAAAGGGAATAAGCAAAAGAAAGAAAAACCAAAAGGTAACCAAGTCAGTAAGGAGTATTAAAAGAATGTTTGTGATATTGAACATGTATTGCAGAATTATGTAATAAATTCGCGACCTAATTTGAGGGACCTCATTGTGCCCGAGGTAGGTCTAAGCGAAACATAGACTTGGAGAAAATTGATGCCAATAATTACATCATTTCATTAATGCGAAAATGAATCAAATCTTCACTAAAACGACAATAATGAGAAAGTCACTAATGGCATTTGCTTTATTACAATCAAAAATCTAATTTGTATCTAGAAAGCATTAAAGAAATTGTTCCCTAATCTACTTGGCCCCAGAAGGACCTTCTCTATGCTTGGTCTTCTTGGATCCGTCAATCAAGTTCCCCAGGTCGCGCATATCCATCCAATAATAGGTGCCCTTGCTAGATACCCTCCTTCATTGCCTTTCGTGTTCTGACAATCCAAGAGTCTCTTTCTCATCTTTCCCTCAAGTTCCATTATCCCTTGCTCCAAATATTCCAATATCTATGTTAATTTAGTAGCAATTTGTCTCCATTTGTTGATTGCTTTCATATCCACTTTGTGTTGTTCCAAATGCCTACCTTCAGACTCGAAGACTCTCTTGCGCAGCATCCTATACTTGACTTGTGCTTCAGCAGCGTCATCTATAACCTCATTTTTCAGATTAATTACTGGCTTGACATTCCCCGCTATATCATCTACCAACCATGATGTGTAGAAGTACACATGGCCGGCATGATACTTGTCTGGCTCGATAGTATCTTTCTCTACAATGACCTTTTGATTCAACATATGTAGTGCCTCGAACTTGAACGGAATGATGTTCCCTTTAAAATCTGCTTTGTACTGGACCATGTTGGAAACTCGAGGTATAACTTGTTTCCTTCCCGCTTACCTCATTACCCTTATAGGAGCATAACGATAGATTCCTCTTGACCCGATCAGCACTAGATGAGTAGTTTCTCTCGATATGATGATGAACTCACTGCTAGGGAACCATTCAAACATCCAATGTACCTTTTCGTCAGTCAGATTGATGAAGAAACGCACCCAACTCACAGCACTTCCAAGTTGTGCAAACCTATCTGGGATAAATGTCATTCTCTTTGGATGATGGCAAGATATGTAGTCATTTAATGGTCGTCGCAGAAGCTCTTGGTGATATTCGCCTCTCTGGAAATGTTCTTATAACCAAACATGCAGCAACAGATTACAGCCCTCGAAGTGTTCATACCCTTGTTTGCATCAATCTAGAGCGCAGTACATTTCGGCCAAGATCATGGGGATGATAGTGTAAGTTTATCCCTCGATTCCTTCCATTAGAGTCCTAGCGACCATGGCTAAGCGAGTGTGGATCCTTCCCCCTTTCATTGGAAATATCAGCAACCCCAAGAAGCAGACAATGAACACAAAAACTCGGCAGTGCGTCCAACCCAAGGAAGTGATGGTAAGTTTATCATGATAAAGGCGATATGACTTTATATGCCCATAACGTTAATAAAGGAATTCAAACGGGATGTATGACTTCTTCAGACAGAGTAACTCATCATTTTTCTTGAAACCCAACATTTTCAAAAAATCGCGGGGAGTGTGATTTTCTGGCACTAACAAACCCGGACTATCCCATGGCAGCTTAGTGAAGCCTCTTATTTCCTCTAAGATAGGAGTCATTTCTATGTCACCAAAGCAGAAGAAAGCTCTTTTCTCATCCCAAAACATAGTGGCGGTTTCAATCAATTCCCCATTTGGCTGAATGTCCAATAAGGACAGTAAATTACTAAGGACCCTTTTCACATGATTTTTGTCACAAGGTGAGAGGTTCTTCCACAAATCAAGAAGAAAAGGTGGGATGTTTTGAACCATGCCAAACCTAGGGACTTCGTGCTTCATTTTATGCAAACAAATAGAGTTAGCCCATTCCCCCTCTGGATCTGACTATTTACACATTAATGATCAACATACCGACATGTTTTCTCCAAGTAATGCACATAACGTGATGGTTTCCATTGGGATTATAGAAATCCCATCGGACTTTGGACAAGGCTTATCTTAGTGGATTATCACGTGTACAACCTTCTAACCCATACTAGGTTTGACATGATGCATGCACAGTTGATATTGGAGCGAGGTTTCTAGAAGGGTCTAGACTGGTACTCTCAAGTGGACAACTTGAGAGGGAAAGGCATAGGACCGTCGACTGCACCGCTGATCGACTAGTCTACCGCAGATAATAATTTCCGATTTAAAAAGATAATTTTGGAAGAACGCGGACACTCATCAAGTGTCGCTATATTATTAATCAGGCACGAGTGGTATATGATGCGGAGCATGCTTTATGCAAAGTTAATAACACGTTGCCAAGTATTTTCATGATAAATATGTAAAAGAAATAAATATAGTATTAAGGTAAAACATAAAAGAAGGACAGAAAAAGAAGTTAGTCCGTGGAATATAGGGAATTAATAAAGTAAGCAAAGGAGTAGGGGCGGGAGAAACATGATGTGGCAATCTTTAAACAAGTGAAGAATAGCTTAGGCTGACCTAGGATTATGATGGCAATGAACAAGCATAAAATAGGGTGTGTTATAGAGATTCGTATCAAAACACCACTATTATCCTTAGCCCCACGATGGGCGCCAAACTGTTTACCCCAAAATTGGGTAACAATTAAACTTGTACGTGGTTTAAAGGATATGTAGTTTAATTCAACATGAATAAATGAATTAAAGATGAAAATGATCAAACAGATCGCAATGTTAAGAGCATGATTGGTCTTATATTGAATAGTGAGCTCGTCCTTGATTGGACCCACGGTTCAAGCCCTGTCGCGAATAAAGTACAGAACAAGTGAGTAATGCCTTTAACAGTTGCTAGAAGACAAAAGTAAACCTTTATTGCTTTAGATTGTGCTTTACAATGTGTCAGACTAAAGAAAAACTTTCCCTTTTTATAGTAGGAGAGTTTCAGTTCCGTATAAGTCTAAAAAAGGTTAAATTTTCTTTTGCCGGTAATTGTTGATCCATAGTTGATATTGAGTGAGATTCCCGCCGTGATACCCGGTTGAGGGTGAGTATTACGGCCCTGTATCCGTCATGCATAACTGTTCACCGTGTCTCCCGAGGTCCAGAACTTATACTCGATCCGGGACACGCTGCTTTATGTCGCGCCCCTTTTTCTTGTGAAATCGGGGTTTCGATATGTGACAACTCTTTTAAGGAGGTGTTAAAAGAGAAGAGCCGCCACCTAACAATTTTTAAGGTGCGTTAAGGTACCTATTTGCAAATGACTCTGGTTTAACTGGTCAACACCCCCAAAGATCGGGTAAGGGCTCAAGTTACCTCAAAGAAAAGGTGTTAAGCACTCCTCGAGGTCCACAACTATAGGTCCCGACCGAAATTAAATTATATGGATTAGTCTATGTGATCAAGTAAGAAAAGATAGTACAAAATCTAAGAATTTTATTACAAAGAGATCCTGAATAGAGGGGTACAACTATTTTAATTCTACTAGGAAAGAAAGAAGAAGGGTGGGTCCTAAAATTTTTAGCCTAAAGGATCACCCATGCAACATAAATAATATTTAGTAACTCCCTTGGGATAGGATGTTACTCATTTTATTCAGCGGACACAGACAATCATCTCCTGCTACCCGATTACTATGTTAAAGTTATTTACGTAAGAGAGCTCTAATTCAATTCTAAGTCGTGCACTACCCGTCCCATTGTATTGGTAAAAAAGAGTTTCACACGTAAGCCTACTCTTGACAACTCAGCCAGTTATGTGGACACAAGAGAACGCGATAGCTGGATGTGATTCTTTGAAGAGGTACGGAACAAAGAGGCACGATTCAATAAACCCTCGAGCTCATAAGCCATGGGAAACTCAAACTAATCAAGACAGGGAAGAGACACGTTCAGAATGAATCTGGACAAAGCTACGGGGAGATTCAAGAACCCACAATTGATTACTCGTACATAATGTAACCGTACCTCAATTACCGTTATCCTTTGTAACGCCCCATTAATGTCATAATTAGTCATTAATGGGCAATCATAGCAAGAGTTGTACGTTATATCAAGGAATCTCCTATATAAGGGAAGGGAATACAGCTTGTAAAGGCATCTGATTCTCGAATACAATCTACTTTGCTTTTCTATATTTCTGCAATGTTGTCTATTATTTATTTTTCTCTATTTCCTTGATTATCGGTAACCCGTGTTCATCTAGAAATAGCTTTAGTCAAAGGATCTAATTCTTTGGTTAAACAAATTGGTTCCATTACCGGGAATCTGATAATCTTTGTTTGCTTTTCAGGTGATATCCTCTGAACTATGTCGAACTCCAACGACAACAACCAACAAAGGAATGGAACCCCAGTTTCATCACCTTCAAGAAACCCACGTGGTTCAAGGGAACAATCTCCATAAAGATCCAATAACAACAATGATAATAATGATCAATGGTGGAACAAGATCGAGTAAAGCAAATGATTGTAAAGTATGTGAGCCAGGCTTTGCAATAATTTGCGAGGAGATTACCGGCAGCGTTACCTGCACCACCGACACCATCCCGCAATAATACCATCACCATGGAATATCCTCAATCTGGGTTGACAAACTCAAGAAGAGGAGATACTCCTAATGAATATCTCAAAGCGAGACTAGGTATATCTAATAAATCTAAATTATAAAATTTACTGTTAACCATGCAGAAACAGATAAAGGATCAGAACGATCGCATCGAACAAATTCCTGGAGTACCGCCTATTATCAAAGGCATTGATGTTGATAGGTATTCTCAATAACCTTGGAAGCCAAGTGCGGCACCCTTGCCTATACCCAAGAAGTTTAAAATGCCTGACGTTCCCAAATATGATGGAACAACTGACCCACGTGATCATGTGACTGCTTTCACTACCGGAGTAAAAGGCAACGACTTAACAAAACAAGATATTGAATCAGTCCTTGTCAAAAATTTTGGGGAAACACTTACCAAAGGAGCCCTAACTTGGTATTCTCTTCTCCCTAAAAATTCTATTGAATCTTTTGCTGAGCTTGCAGATTCATTTATAAAAGCACACTCTGATGCACAAAAAGTTGAGAAAAGAATGGAAGACATATTCAAAATAAAGCAAGGAGACACGGAACTACTCCGCGAGTTTGTAGATAGGTTTCAACGAGAAAGAATGCAATTACCCAGGGTGCCTGATAATTGGGCAGCCATGGCATTTGCAAGCAACCTAAACGATAAAAGCTCAGAAGCCACGAGACGACTTAAGGAAAGTCTAAGAGAATTCCCCGCTACAACATGGAACGATGTATATAACAGGTATAGTACTAAACTCAGAATAGAAGAAGATATCATTGCTCGTTCAAGAGATGACGATCATCCCAGATCCAGACGTCCTGAATCAGATAGAAGATAAGGTAAAAACAGGTACGATCCTTACTTAGGACCCTCAGGACGTGATATTTGTCCCAAGTTCGAAAACACTAGGTCAGACTATAGACCACCAGAAAGAGACGTAGTCTCATCCTGATCTAGATCCAGAAAAGATTAAGATGAACGACCTAGAGGTAATACCCGAATTGGGGATCATACCTTTAATGTAAGTACTACTGAACTTGTCTCAATATTGAGTAACATGGGAGACAAGGTTAACTGGCCCAACGAGATGCGATCAAATCCAAATAGAAGGAACCCAGATCACTGGTGTGAATTCCATACAATCATGGGCACAAGACTGCGGATTGAAGATTTTTACAAGGTGAAGTAGAAAATTTATTGAAACAGGGCTATTTAACAGAATTGTTTAGTGATAAAGGTAAACAAGCATATACGAGGAACAGACATGAGCCCCCAAAGCCTCCTTCTCCAAAACAAACCGTCAACGTGATACACGAAGGTGAAGAAGTAAACGGAGTGGTCTGCAAAACGACCACAAAGTTCACAATTACACATGGAAAACGGGTTCGTGAAAATCTGGAAGTGGATGATATAACCTTTGATGATGCAAATATCGGCATATTAATGCTTCCTCACAATGATACTCTGGTAATATCTTTACTTATTCATGACACTAACGTAAAAAGAGTGTTGATTGATCCATGTAGTTCAGTCAATATCATTTTGCTAAGAGTCGTGGAAGAAATGTTATTGGGGAATCAAGTAATCCCAAGGGCACGAGCCATAGCAGGGTTTGATAACTCCACGGTTATAACAAAAGGAGAAATTGAGCTTAGAACTTATGCTGAGGGGGTGATCAAAAGAACTAGGTTCCAAGTCATCGATACTGACATGTCTTATGATGTAATCGTGGGAAGGCCATGGTTCCACGACATGAAAGCAATACCCTCCAACTTGCATCAGGTAATTAAATTCCCCTCTGAATGGGGGATTCAGCAAATTAGAGGCGATCAGCAAACCACAAGAAATATAAACTTCGTGGTACACTACAATAAAAAAAAAAATAGAGGTGGAAGAATCACAAGATAAGGGAATCTCTCGAGCGGGTAACACCGCCCAAACAGGCATGGAATAAATTACTACCCAAATAGGTACGAAAGGTATTATTTCTGAAACAGGTACGAAAGAAAATACTTACGAGAAGGTGAATCAAGTTTCCACGGAAGGTGCATTAGACCACACGGATGCAGATTCCAGACCGGACGTCATTCATGAACCGGAGGAAGACGAGCACATCAAAACAACTACGGAAGAGCTCGAAGTTGTTCCATTGTCTGAACAAAAGCCTGAACAGAAAGTGTATATAGGCACGAGGTTGGGCCCCAGTCGAAGAGGTAAGTTAATTGATTATTTAAAGGCTAACGCAGACTGCTTTGCATGGTCCCACTCATATATGACAGGCATCCCACTAGAAGTGATGACTCATAAACTTAATGAAGATCCATCCTTCGAACCTGTTAAGCAGAAGAAAAGAAATAAAGGACCATTCAAGAACCAAGTGATTGACGAAGAGGTACAGAAACTCTTGAAGATTGGTTCGATACGAGAGGTAACATACCCTAATTGAGTAGCTAACACCGTGGTAGTACCTAAAAAGAATGGCAAATGGAGAGTATGCGTAGATTATACTGACTTAAATAAAGCATGCCCCAAAGATTCATTCCCATTACCACATATAGATCAAATGATTGATGCCACTACAGGTCATGAATTATTAAGCTTTTTAGATGCATATTCTGGTTATAATCAGATTAAAATGGATCCCTCAGATGAGGAAAAAACTTCCTTCATTACAAACAGGGGGACTTACTGTTATAAAGTTATGCCTTTTGGCTTGAAAAATGCTGGAGCCACCTATCAAAGGTTAGTGATTAAAATGTTTCAAGAACATCTTGGAAAGACGATGGAAGTTTATATTGATGATATGTTAGTAAAATCAATACAAGCGGAAGACCATTTCCAGCATCTCTCTACTACTTTGGATATTTTACGCAGGTATAATATGAAGCTAAATCCAGAAAAATGCGCTTTTAGAGTGCGATCAGGTAAATTTTTGGGTTTCCTTGTATCGAACAGAGGAATAGAGGTAAACCCTGCTCGAATTAAAGCTATAGAAGAAATACCTGATATTTTGACAAATAAAAAAGAAGTTCAAAGACTAACAGAGAGAATAACAGCTTTGGGAAGATTTATTTCTAAATCTTCTGGAAAAAAGTTTTAAATTCTTCTCAGTTCTCAAAAAGCAGAATCAGTTCGAATGGGCTGAAGAATGTCAGCAAGCCCTCAAGAATCTGAAGATTTATCTATCGAAACCACTGCTGCTTTCAAAGCCAAAAGAAGGGGAAAGATTGTACATCTACCTAACTGTTTCAGAAATTGCTGTAAGTGTAGTACTGGTAAGAGAAGAAAAAGGTAAGCAATCACATATCTACTATGTAAGTAAAACTTTGCTAGATGCTGAAACTAGATATCCATATCTGGAAAAATTAGCCTTAGCTTTAATAATGGCATCTGAAAAATTACGACCATATTTTCAATGTCACCTAATAACCGTTGTGACTTCATATTCTTTAAGAAATATTCTGCATAAACAAGAATTGTCAGGAATACTAGCCAAGTGGGCTATAGAATTAAGTGAACATGAAATAATCTATCAGCCTAGGACTGCAATTAAGTCTCAAATACTAGCTGATTTTGTTGTTGACTTTAGTAATAGCATTATCCCTGAAGTAGAAAAAGAGTTACAACTTTTTAACGGTGCTAATTCGGGCCTATGGACCTTATTCACCGATGGCTCCTCAAATATAAAAGGTGTCGACTTAGGCATAGTCTTAATATCACCCATGGGTGAAAAGATACGGCAAGCTATCAAGTGTTATCCTATAACTAACAATGAAGCAGAGTACGAAGCTGTTATTGTAGGGCTTGAACTCGCACGGGAGCTCTCAATCGAGCAAATCGTGATTAACAACGACTCCGAACTGGTAGTAAATCATATGCATGGGACTTACATCGCTCGAGAGACTCGAATGAAACAATATCTTGAAAAATCACGAGAGCTCGTGAGATAATTCAAAACATGGAAGGTAATGCAAATACCTAGAGAGGAAAATGCAGAAGCAGATTCATTAGCTAACCTCGCAGCAGTCACGGAAGTAACAAACAAAGACAATGCAATTATCGTCCAACTATTCCACTCAATGATCGACCAAGACATGAATGAGGTAACTTTCAACAACTTAACCTGGGACTGGAGAAACGAAATTCTTAATTTTTTGCAGAATGGCACCGTACCTGAAGACAGGAAAGCAGCTCAAGCACTTCATCGCAAAGCTGCATGGTACTGCCTTATTCATAACTCGCTTTATCACAAGATGTTCGGAGGACCCCTAGCTAAATGCCTCGGACCTAACCAAACGAAATTTGTGATGAAAGAAGTCCACGAAGGACACTGTGAAAATCACTCAGGGGAGAGATCCTTAGTGAAAATCCTAATCAGAACTAGATACTATTGGCCCAAGATGGAAGAAGAGGCCGAGAACTTCGTATCCAAATGCGATAGGTGCCAAAGGTTTGCCAATAACATGCATCGACCAGCGGAATTATTGCATCCAATAATATTCCGATGGCCTTTCATGATATGGGGGACATAGTAGGACCTCTTCCCACAGCTAAAGGACAGGTACGATTTTTGCTCATGCTAACCGACTATATTACAAAATGGGTAGAGGTAGAAGAGTTCAAACAAGTGCGAGAAAAGAAAGTTAAAAGCTTCTTATGGCGAAACATGATATGCCGCTTTGGGATACCAAAAGAGATCGTGTGCGATAATGGCCCACAATTCATAGGCTCGCAAATCACAGAATTCCTCGAAAGATGGCATATCAAATGGATCACTTCAACGCCGTACCACCCCGTGGCTAATGGTCAAGCTGAGTCAACGAATAAGGTCATCATCAACAATCTAAAGAAGCGGCTGGATAAAGCCAAAGGGAACTGGCATGTTGAGTTACCAGCAGTACTATGGGCATACAGAACAACTTCAAAAATAGCCACGGGAGAAACTCTGTTTGCACTTGTCTATGGCGTAGAAGCCTTAATACCTGTGGAGATTGGCGAACCAAGCATAAGGTTCACAACAGCCATGGAAGAAGCAAACGACGACGAATTAAGGACCAATCTGGACCTGCTCGAACCACGGAGAGAAGCAGCACTGATACAGATGGCAGATCAAAATCAAATCATAGAGCGTTATTACATCCATAAAGCTCATCTCAGGTACTTCAAGATTGGGGACTTCATCCTCAAAAAAGTCTTTCAATCAACGAAAGAAGCAGGCGCAGGAAAGCTAAATCCAAACTGGGAAGGACCCTACAAAATCCGAGGCATAGCTGGAAAGGGCGCCTATGAGTTGGAAGCTATGGACGGCAGAGTTCTACCAACAAACTGGAACGCCATACACCTAAAGAAGTATTACTTCTAAGGAAAAGAAATACCCCCGGTCAGGTATCACACGTTCGATTATATTTTGAACATTTAAAAATTTTACTAACTTTTTTAGATGATAAGCATAAAGTTAACCCATCACCAGATGATAATATTAGACCTGCAAAGATGCGAGGAAATAACACAATTCCCGGTCTAAGGTTACANTGTTGTAACAAAAACAGTTAGGGGTAAAAGATCATCATCATTTGTACTTACTCAAAAAAATTGTTATCAAATGAAACAGTTACGAATGAAAGATCAAAATCCATGTATTTGTTCAGAAAAGTGTTGTCAAATAAAACAGTTATGGATGAAAAAGCATTTTCCTCGTACTTATTATAAAACTGTTATCAATAAAAATAGTTGCAGATAGAAACCCCAATCTTATAAAAACTGTTACTAGTGAAAAAAGGTTGTNAAACCCCAATCTTTATAAAAACTGTTACTAGTGAAAAACAGTTGTTCCCTTGTATTAATATCGAAAAACTGTTACCTATGAAAAACAGTTACGAAATACAAGGGTATATCAAATCTGTTAAACAAAAACAGTTGCAACATGAGTTTTAGACGATAATCAAACACATGTAAAATATCGTGGAAGTTCAAACAAAAAAAAAACTTTCCTTGGAAACATTCTTAAATATGTGAAAAATTCCTATGACTCTATTGCATTATTACACCTTTATGAAGTTGAGACGTCTTCTTCATTAAGTGTCGATCAAAAAAGGGCCCTCTTCCATAAATTATGCCTACTACAAAAAGGCACACATGTAACATGCCACCGTGCCTAATATGAAAAGGTATGAGTAATCTAAAGCATTCTATATGCAAAACTCAGAGGTAAAACTAAAACCTCGAAAAATGAAGCATGCAAAAGACTTAAAGAGTGAAACAGAAACTCAACAAAAGTCATACTAACATTAATATATTAAAACGGCTAAGTAAAAACTAAGTTTTAACTTATACTTAGCCGTATAGAATTTTTATACATTGAGGTGCCACTAAGTTGTCATTTGGGGACTTTAAAGAGATCCAAATTTAACCCCGATGGGACTGGGGGTAACCACCAATTGAGACAAAGATTAAAAAAGGGTGAACCAACTTCTTAAACTTCTTCAGGAGGGGGTTTGACTTCACTGACGGAAGGAGTGGGAGCAATTGGGGATGAAGAGGCACGAGCAGCAGGAGTCTCACCATCATGTGAAGAGAGGTTATGACCTTGTTGAGCCTTCTCCATGGCTTCCTTAGTTTTAGCTATTTCAGCACTAAGGTCAAAACCCTCTTGACTCATTTCTGTCAATGTGTCAAGGCGAGAATTCATATACACCCAGCTCACATCAACAGCAGCTAACTCTTCAAGATCTTCATAATCCGTTGCCCATACTTGAAGTTCAGCTCTCAATCTGTACTTCTCCTCTTCGGTAGCTTCATGGGCGGCCCTTAATGGCACAATCGACTCCTCCAGAGTTTGAACTTTATCTAAAGCATTACGAAGGTCCTCTTGAGTACGAGTGAGTGATTGCACGAGCTCACCTGAGTATTCCTCCTTCTGCCCCAGCAAGTTTTTCAAGTCTTTAATCTCCTCTGAGGCGCGGGACAACGGCTCAGCAAATGAGGACTCCAGAACACTCTTGTCTTTATCAACCTAACTGGAAGAAGCCTTCTCTACTGTCATTTCTGCAATGAGCCTCATCTGCCGCTTCAAGGTATTCATTTCCTCTTCCAAGGCATCCGTGTCAATCCTTAGGCTATCATATTGTGCTTTCCAATTATCAGTATCAGCCTGCAACTCTTTTGTCTCCTGATCCGTATTTAAGATCCTCTTCATGAGCTTCATACCTATAAGATTAATCTACAAGAAATAAACCAATCAGATATGATAAATTTCATATACGAAAATGAAAGAGGATAACCTGCATCATACCTTCAAAGAGTTATGCACAACTTCATTAGCCCATGTAAGAGCACTATGGCTGGCTAGCTTGGTTTTCTCAGTGGGACCTATCAAAGGCTTGAGTCACACTTCGAGCTCACCCGTTTTCTTGAAAAAATTCCCCTCAGCTGGAACCTCAATTATCACATGCCGCATCTCTCTGCTGGAAGACCCTACTTCCCTAGCGGAAGGCATGGAAGCAGGCAGAGATGAAGCAACAACAGGCACAGAGGGTTGAGGAACTGGAGAAGCCACACAGGCATGGGGGATTGAATAGTTTAGGAAGCCACGGGCAAAGCAACAGCAGAAGCGATAATAGCCAAAGGAGCAGATGAGACAGCTTCTTTAAAGAAGCAGGAAAAACAGCAGCCAAAGGGACATCATCAGGAGCAAGGTCAAAACCTTCATGGAACAAGTAATCTACAGACTTATGAATGGGGAAATGTGAAACAGCTTCAAAGGTAGAGGGCTCAACCACAGACACGGAAGGCAAAGTCATGGGTGTAGACTCGTCATCTGAAACCACCCGCCTTCTCTATGGCCTGCGCACCAAAGCACTCTCTTCTTCTTCTTCTTCTTCTTATTCTACGGAACAGGACTCACCAATCTTCCTCTTCGAGAAAGACGAACCAACAATAATCTCTTGGGCCTGGGCCAAAGACATCTTCGGGATAGATGAAGCAGACACCGCACGATCAGAGAACCCTATCAAAAGGGAAAAAGTTAAGCGACAGAGAAAGAAGAGGCTCGAGTAAGGAAAGAAGCAAGAACAAAAGCTTCACTTAACGTGGGTATTTACATACCAACCGTACCTCCCAGCAAATTACTTCCAAGATCTCTCTTCTAAAGGAGCAACGGGAAATAATTTTTCTACCGAATCACGGATACCGAAGACATTCTCAACAGTACCCATGATTGTTGAGAGAAGAAGAAACCGATACGGTGTTAGTAAAACATATCAAGTCAGAACGAGTAAAAATAAATAGATGTGAGCTAAAGCATACTCACGTGCACGATTCCACTTCTCAGGGAAGGGAAGATTTTCTTCACCCACTAAACCAACAGCAGGTACAGCGACATATCGGAGGTAACAACCCCTATCCTTATCATCTCCAGGGGTTACCAGCACTCTTTTGCTCCTAGCAGTCAGAGTAAAAACCCCTTGACGAAACAAGGTAGGAGAGTAGAGATGAATAAGATGGTTGAAAGTAAAAGGAACCGAGGCTAAAGAAGCTAAACTCCTAAGACATGCGACAACTCGCCATACAAGCGGACCAACTTGTCCTAAGTAGATATTGAAGAAACAACAGAATTCAATTATGACTGGATCAATGGGAGGTCTAAACCCCAGAGTAAAAGGGTACGTATAAACAAAAGAATATCCCATCTTGTAAGACATTATTCTTTGATTACTATTCGGAATGTAGACAGGGAAATCAGACCTCCAAAAACACTCCCTACGAACAAGGTAAATCTGACCCTCGGTAATAAGGGTTGGATACCTCTCGACACTCTCAAGGGAAGAAGATTGGTCTACGAGAACTTGATTATCTCTAGCAAAGACAAACCCAGCAGGAACAATTTCATCAACTCCAGGTTCACGAAGGTGTTCACCTCTACCTCTAGACAAAGATCGAGAAGCCCTAAACCTTGGAGAAACTAGAGACCTAGCGGAAGGAGGGGAAACTATCTGAGAAGAAGAGGAGCATGTCGAAGAAGTGGATCCTAGACTCCTAAGTCTACCACCCCTCCGACTCCTAGCCGGAGCAGAAGATGGGGTTAAATTTTCAATATCTATTACTCTCTGAGGTTGATTTGAAGAAGACATGTCTACAAAGACAAGAAAAAAGTTCTTTACAAAAGAAAAAGTTAGAAAGTGTTTTCGTGGAAGCAAAGAAAAGAAGAAAGGTATTTATACTTGAGGACAACCGTCAAACATGGAAAAAATTAAAAATAAAGATGAAAAATCATAATTGAAGGTGTCACTTCGGGACTGACGCAGCCGCAAAAAGCCCTAAAAGGTGCCGAGTAAATGCAGAACCAATCCGAGAAGGACACGTGGTATGGGAATTAAATGGAAGTGACAAATGACGCCTATGATTCAGAGAAGGATACAATGTTTCGAGGTAAAGCGGCGGAAAAATATTTCCGCCATAAATGAGTATCCACTTACCAAATATTAATCGATAAATATATAGTAAGTGGGGGACTATCTGTATTGGTAAAAAAGAGTTTCACACGTAAGCCTACTCTTGACAACTCAGCCAGTTATGTGGACACAGGAGAACGCGACAGCTAGATATGATTCTTTGAATAGGTACAGAACAAATAGGTACGATTCAATAAACCCTCGAGCTCATCAGCCACGGGAAACTCAACCTGATCAAGACAGGGAAGAGACACGGTCATAATGAATCTAGACAAAGCTACGGGTAGATTCAAGAACCCACAATTGATTACTCGTACGTTATGTAACCGTACCCCAATTACTGTTATCCTTTGTAACGCCCCATTAATGTCATAATTAGTCATTAATGGGAAATCATAGCAAGATTTGTACGTTATATCAAGGAATCTCCTATATAAGGGAGGGGAATACAGCATGTAAAGGCATCTGATTCTCGAATACAATCTACTTTGCTTTTCTATATTTCTGCAATATTGTCTATTATTCATTTTTCTCTATTTCCTTGAGTAACATGTGTTCATACTAGAAATAGTTTTAGTCAAAGGATCTAATTCTTTGGTTAAACACCCATACCTATGGTCCAGGAGGTTTCAGACCTCTATTTGGGTGGTTCTAGACTTTACCTAGGTTGCTCAAAAATTCAAAACTAGACGACGAGCAAAACATGTAAAGACTTCATATAAAGCAGTTAAAGGCTCACATTGACCTCCACACTTAAACAGCAAATGCACACAAACACATTAGCCAATTAGGAGGCTGCAGAATCCAGAATCTTATACCTATAGACATGCTTTTTAGGTGATTTTTGGATAAAGTATGCAGGCAGTTTCAGATGCAGGATAGACAGAACTATTCAGGTATTACAAGCTGACTATTGCAAGTTTTAAGTTACTAATCCTATATGTGTTATGCCTAGGTGATCTACACAGTTGACTATGACAAAATCTGCTGGGAAAAGTCCTAGAATTATTCAGGTTGTCCTAACAGTGACGCTCAAGAAACAATGTTTGAATGGTAAAATATTAACCAATTAGCGAGCAATTATTTTCTATAGGAAGGATCTCTAACGCGCAACACTTTAGAGCTTATTTTATCGGCACATATTAACCCTATAAGCATATTTTCCAGGTGAATAACACCAAGTAGCATAATTGAAATCCTATAGGCATGGTTTCTAGTAGGCGATGAAAATTGAAAGAAACATCGATGACAGTTAATTCCTATAGGCAGGTTTTCTAATAACACATAGCAATAAATATAATGGCAGCATGTGGTGTTTACGAGCAGATAGTGTAGATGTGTGTGTGCTTCCTCTGATGTTATAATTTCTACAATGTGCATAGTAATTGAGCAACACATATAGCAAATAAATTACCAATTCCTATAGGCATGTTATCTACCCGTTTTGCATGCAAACATTTATTATAACCCATTTCCATTTTTTACTAACACCCCAATTGTTTATACAAACGTTATTACATGCCCAAATAATGAGTGAAAATACAAATGTTACACTACAATGACAATAGGCCCACAGTGAGCTCAACATGAAATACCCAGCATTTTCTGGGCCTTCAAAAACTTTCACGCAGCGTACCCAGGCATCTAATATGGGCCATATCCAACACATAACCTCAGAATTCATAAAGAAGCCCAAATTCAATGTATTCAACCGTAGCACCAAGTGTTGCACCAATTAAATCAGCCCAATTCCAGGCATACAGTAGACTGCATGATAGAATGGGATGAATAGGAGTAGTTTGAGATTCAGGGAATGACTAAGGACCAAGCCCTAGTGTGTCAGAGTTCACAAGGGTCTCAATCAGACACCGAGTAGTGCTCACACTAGGGAGGCCAATAATAGAACCTAGGTAGCCTCGGCTTTCAGCCGGCTAAGAATGAGAAGTTCAGAACATCATAAGTAGAAAATGAGGGGGAGTGGACAATGATTAAGGGACAGAAGTTAGGGGAATACAAATGTAGTCAAGTTGAGAACATAGAGCAAATTATCAAACAAGCCTTAGGGCTTTAGAACAGAATTAGCAAAGATTCATAAGAACAAGTTCAACACCTATTGCATAAGTAGTCACACATTAGAAAAACAGGTTTGTAGGATTGGCACGCACAGACTCATTATAAAGGAAAAAGTTCAAATTATGCTAAGTATAGGTCCTAGTGTTACAAGAGAGAATCATCTTAATTGGCAGTAGAATTTAGACGTGATGAGACCAGATCATTGCAACTACTGAGAAATCAAGGAAGTCAAAACATGCTAGAAGCATACTAATAGAGAACAGGAACAAGCATGCTATATATGCAGGATATCATCACAGCAATTCACAATAGAATAGGAAACAAACTTGTGCCATATAGTAGGTGTACACATTCATGCTTTTGAACACAATCAACTAGCTGACTAAAAGGGGTACAAGTTATTTAAGTAAAGCATGTTCAAATAACTAGATCGATAGCAAAATTAAACAACAAAGAGATGCTAAAAATGCAAAGGTTCTAAACATCAGTAAATTGCAACACATAGGCTAGATGAACTTGAAAGGAATCTAATTTACTCAAACTCAGGTTTAGGCATGCTTTAAACTATCAACAATATGAAGTAAAAAAATTAAGGAGAACTAAAATCGAAGTAGAACAAACAGAATGGCACACAAGAAAACAATCTAGAAAACTCATTAAACGAACGAACTTCAGAGGTGAAGACTTATGAAAAAATGTAGATACATAGGGACAAAATTACAAAGGTCCAGTAACTCACCACTTAACGAAGAACAGTAAAGAACAAACTTCCACAAAAAAAATAGAATCCCAATGCGTCAAAGTTCCCAAGAGCTTCAATGAACTCAGGGCAGTGTTCGCACCAAGAACAGGTTGAGTAACAAGGTGTTAATGGCCTTGACTTTCAGCCGGCCAATACAGAACAAGAGAGAAGCAAAAACTCCAATTTTTAGTGAAGAAAATCGATTCAAAGTTCGTCTTAAAGGGGACTGGGGGGAGGTTTATATAGTGACAGAAATTGGAAGAACAAACATGGAAAACAATCAATTAAACACAAAATAGGGAAAGAAAATCAGTCAAATTTAATCAGGAACAAGGAAAGTCACATGCATAACCTATTCCGAGTAGAAATAGGTAAAAAAATTGGACAAACCCTAGTTGGCAAATGGTCAAAAATTTAGCCAAGAATCTCGATGAATCGAACCCACACGATCCTGTTAAGAGTGTATACAGACGGATTTTTGTCTGAATCTTGTAGGTTGAGGATGATTACACTTGATTCGGATAGGTAGTACTTGCCAAATTCGGGCAAGTACTAAGTAACACCACGAACGTGTAAATAGTAACGAGATAATACAAATAAGGTAAGAAGATTGTGGAAAGAATCCATGTTTGAGACGGATTTAGAGAGTTTTAGGAAGGCGGCTAGGGTATTGCGGAGAGGAGAGGAGAGTATACAGGGGCGGAATCAAGGGTAATGGGGGTTAGGGTTTCTGGATTGGATAATTAAAAAGGGGGAATTAATTGTGGGTCGTTGATCTTAGAGATCAACGGCCATGATTTTAAAGAGGGATTGGGGCGGGTTAATCAAACAGGTATGGGTGGTGGGTTGCTGGTGTTGGGCTAGGGGTTATTGGGCTAGAGTATTGGGCCTTTTTGGTCCGAAAATTAGCTTAAAAATTGGACCAGTTCTTTTGAATAAAAATTAAAAGGGAAATAATTTAATAAAATAGCTAAATAAATATATAAAAATGCTATTTATGAAAATTAATACTTTAAACAATGATATAAAACTATAAAAAATGTAAAATATTATTTTGACCCTAAATGAAATGACAAATGCAATAAATTGCAAATTATAGGCTATTATTACAAGATTGTGTAAATAGCCTAAAGATACTAATATAGTTATATGAAATGAAGTAAAAGAATGTTATAAAACACATATATGAATGAAAATGGTAATTTGGATGATTAAGTCATCACAAAAAATAATTTAAGGAATAATTAGTAAATATTCAAGTAACTTAAATGCAAAAAAATTAATTTAAAACTCTAAACTTTTGGGAAATTATGAAAAATGCTTGTATAAATCTTATAAATTAAATAATAGTATAAAATGATATTTTGAAAGTATATATTATTATTTAAAAAATATATGAGGGCAAAATTGAGTATCAACACTTTACCATGTTTGATGTCGGATATATCGTTTACACTTTCTGGGTCTCGATACGAAGAATCTCTGACATCGATTACAATCTCGCGGGTCCGTGCTCCCCTTTTGTTCTCTCATCGGAAAATCGAGATAGACATTCTGATTTTACCCATACACAAAAACACTATATGAGAAAGCCAAAAATAAAAAGATAATCATTATTTGGAGTTGCCACAACAGTTAAGTCCTCAAGTGTGACAACAACGACACATGCAATAAATAAAAGCCATTCAAATGCAAGTACACATTAACGGTTTGAATATACAAAAATTTCTATCTTATAATTTACAATATTATAAGTAGGGGTGTACATGGATTGGGTTGGTTAAATTTTTATTAAAATCGAACCGAATCAAACCAAACCAACTATATCGATTTTGTTGGTTTTTCCGGATTTTTTGAGTTTTTTGTTACATAAATATTATTTCAATATTACTTTGTTAGATTTTTGATAAGTAAATATATGTTTAATAAAAATATGAAAAAATTGACAAACATATTATCTACTAAAATATTCTTATGAGAGAATTTTCTTAGTAACACATAATAGTTATTTTTTTAGTCGTCTGACAATAATGTTTCGTTAATTTACACTTTCAAGGTTAACCGAATTTAGTAATTAAATATAAAAATTAATATGATACCTAAATAATAATAATCACCTCACGTTCGAAAAAGATATAACAATTTAATAGATCTTAACATATGATATGAATATGGAAGAACAAAGAGATTAACGCATTTGAGTAACACTTGATGAGAAAGTGATCATACAATCCATTATTTAAGGTTAATAAATATAGAACACTTCATATACTATTAAATATTATATCCTGCAAGAGAATCTCAAATATTTCTGGATATTTTTTAAAGAAAATTCTATATAAAATCTTAAAAGAATATATAAAAATTATATATTTATATGTCGGTTTGGTTCAGATTTTTTTACTCAATACTAAACCAAACCTAATCCGATTTTTTAATCGGTTTAATTTGAATTTTTAATTTGATACGATTTTCCGATTCGATTTGTGCACTCCTAATTATAATAAGTCCAATCAAATTGCAGACACCTCGAAGCCCAGATTTTATTTCATAATGAGACATAACCGATTAATAGACTATGAACTCTTTGTTTGGTGCTGAAGCAAACGGGATAAGTAAAGAAGGGGATACAAAGCTCGAAGATAACAACATACTCCTTCCGTTCCCTTTTTGTTGCCCATTTTGGATTTTTTTCGTTCATTTAGAAATAATAAATAAAATGTATAATTTATTATGATATTCATATTAATTGGTGTATAGGTTTAATGAATTTTAAAAATAATTTAGAATGAGTAATTAATATTAAGGGTAAAATAGAAAAAATAAATTAATCACTAAATTGGGGAGAGGTGATCAGGCAGGACCTAGTGTGACTTCAGATTTTCGAGAACATGACCATTGATAGGAAGTTGTGGAGGGAGAGCATTAAGGTTGTAGGTTAGGAAATAGAAGGCTAGCGTATGTTTAGTACTGCAGGTTAGATCGTGGGAGACTAGTCTGATAGTGTAGTGTCTTAGGGTGCTAGTGGCTCTTGTTATATCCATATTACTCTATTGTGTCTATAGTATCGTACCATTGTTACTGCCTTCTCTCTATTTTCTGGTTATTTCCTTGCTGGCGTTATCTCTCTTTCTTGTTGTCTATGATATTACTGCGCCTCTGTCTCTTTTTTCCTTCTTTAGCAGATGGTTTATCGAAAACTGCCTCTCGAAGTAGAGGTAAGGTCTGCGTACACACTTCTTCTCCAAATCCCACTTGTGAGATTTCACTGGATTGTTGTTATATGTGAAAATTGACAAGTAAAAATGAAAATTTATTTTTAGAATACTTAAGAAGTAAAAGTAAAGAGAGAGAGCAGTAAAGAAATGACGTGCTGGAAGCTGGTCATCAATTCTTGAAAGGGAAGTCTACAGGGATTCAAAAAGTTCAATAATTTCGTTCACGGTGGGACTCGAACCCACAATCTCCCGCTCCGGAGGCGAGCGCCTTATCCATTAGGCCACGCGAACTTGTTTTACTTTAATACACTTTATTATGAAAAGTTAACAAATAATATTCAAATTATCCAATTGAACAAATGATGCAATATGGGGCTTATGGTGGAAATGCCCTCGGCTAGCAGGCATACTGTTTAAAATATATTCATAATTCATAATGTATTTAAAGAGTAGTCAATTCATTTAAATATTTTGAATTTCAAATTAGCAACTCAAAAATTCAGGATACTTAATCCTGAAGTTTGAGTGAATTACCTACTCTTTAAATATATTGTGAATTATGAATATATTTTAAACAACATGCTTAAAAGTGGCTACTGACACACGTGTTTTATGGGGTGATCAGCTGAATATATCATTTTGACACAAATTTGAATATGTATATGAAAACCCACTGAAATTTAATAAAAGTTTATATTCTTACCATAATTTCAGTGTGCAAATAAATTTAATTGTAAGAACATAAAGACTGAATCCCTTGATTTTAGTTAAACCCTGGCTCCGTCTATATATTCGACTTCACTCTGCGTCAATTAATATAAACATTATTTTCTAATCTTTGATACTAAAAAAGATTACTTAGACATGATCCTCATAGTACCCTTGTACTATATCATTTTTCACATGTTTTTATACCCAACCAAACACTTAAACAATACTATTTATTTAAAAAATTTAGTTTAATTTTCATGAACGACTTTTTCCTTTATGACAAATGCACCTTAATTGTAATATAACGTTTTTTCTTCAATTTTATAAAATCCAAGACTTATTAGGTTCATATGTAAATAGTTAAACGATATATTATTCAAACACAACCTTTTGATTAATCATATATAAACAATATATTATTCAATAACAAGGAAACATTATCAAGAAATAGTTCTAATAGATATGTAATCCTTGTAGTTTTATTTCACTCGTTAACTTCGTAAGCGAGTTTTCTACTATAAATTGGCTCGGAAAATGGCAACAATCTCAATTACAAGATGATAACTATAAACAATGCATCGTGGAAATCCAACTGTCGTAAGTTAGAGGTGGATCTAGAGCGAGTTCAGATGAACCCCATTAATACTTTCGTCTCAAACTATGTATACATAAGTAAAAAAATTCTAAACGTACACATATAATATGATAATAACATTTATTCTGAACTTACTGTTTCTAGATCCTGGATTCGATCAACTCTAACTCCCAGATGTTCTTCATGCACTCATGAAGATATTATACCAAAAAACCATATCATTGCTGAAGCTAGTGTCTCCATGTCCATTTGCAGATTCGGACCCTATATTTTCACCATTAATGGATTGCATGCTCTCTTCCTTATTTGATTGAGTACTCTCTGAATAACTTGATGAGTTATTCTCTTGAAGATGTTCAACAAGACAAGTTGGATGATAGGTAACAATATTTTGAGAAGGTTGATAATAATTTGAAGAAATTATATGGTGGTTTATTTTTTGTGAAACATTTGTTGTCCTTTTAGGTATCATCATATCATGAGTGTTTCTCTTTGTAGTTGTAGTAGATGATTGTAGATAATTGTGTTCTGACTTTTTCTTCAAGTGAGTGTGCCAAAAATTCTTTATTTCATTATCTGTTCGTCCAGGTAGCCTTGATGCAATTGCTGACCATCTGATGAAGAAAAAAAGAAACCAAAGAATCCTTAATTAATTATTTAGACGCACCCATGTTAAACAGATATATAACATGAGTGCAAGCACATTTTTGTGCTAATTCAAGAGTTTAACTTCTACATACTGGATGTGAAAGAATTTTTATATACTATATATCAGGCTTCTTGCGATCTGTGGCGGATGTAGTGTTAAGGTGGCGGGTTCAATTAAACACATAACTTTCGACGCGGAGTATAATTTATATGTAAAAATTCATTAAATTTGCAACAAATAATAAATATGAACTCATAACTTTAAGAATTTAATGGGTTCAATGCTAAAAATCGTAAATATTAAACTCATAAAGTTTAAATCTTAGATTCGCATCGGGTTACGGTATAACTAACTGATACGCCCGCAGTTTCATGCATGGCCAAGAAACTAAAAAGAAACTACATAAAAAAAATTAAAATAAAATAAAAAAAGAAGACCCAACTCCCAAGTGAAAGAGTTGAAAAGAAGTGTGCTGTTGAATTGGTTTGATATTTTAGAATTTGAAAAATATTGTACCTGTTTCCAAGAACTTGATGCAGCTTAATGATGGTTTCTTCTTCTTCTTCACTAAAGTTTCCTCTTTTAATGTCTGGCCTTAAGTAATTTATCCACCTTAGTCTGCAACTCTTTCCACACCTTAATAAACCTTAAAAAAAAAAAATATTAAAGAGGTAGAGTGAGAGAGTTATAGATCAAAACTAACAAGAAATTAATAACTAATTCTTTGAACTATGAATCCATACTATGAGAAGAAAATCAATAGTATAAATCTAAAGAAAAAAAGAACCACAAGAAGCCAAGTTGAAGAAAAAAAACATTTTTTTTTTTTTTTTTTTTTTTTTTTTTTTTTTTTTTTTTTTAAAATATTTT
>ML438476.1:18981-34063 GCA_005239525.1 Nicotiana knightiana | reverse complement strand
CATAACTCGAACATGATACATAAAGAAATGACTCAGGAAAAGACTACTCAACTCACGCAACTTTTATGAACTCTTCTCAGATAAATAGAAAGTAAAACACAGAAAATAGATATAGGGAACCGTACTCAACATCACACTGTTGCAGTGTGCAACCTGATCCAAATAATATGCCTGTGGCGGCGTGCCACCCGATCCCATCATAAAATTTACATAAGGAAATATACATAGAGTTGAATTGCTCGCTATTACAATTTACTGAATACCGGTCACAAGCACGCTAAGTGTAGAATACCATTCTGGGGAGACTGATAGAACTATATGTTACAAAAATCAAGCACAACTGAGGTGAAATATATAATATGGATCTCAAGAGCCATCCTGCTCACATAACCTCATCACTACGCGGAATCTCAACACATAAGAAATTATCAAGCCGTTTCACAACTCACACGGCACAATCATAATATCACGTGAATATGACGGAGACGGAACAACACCTGATATCCCAACACCCCTCCTTGAGGAGCGCTATACTGAAATGAACACATCTGACTCGCATGAAGACCATAATCTTGTTTAAATCCATCCATACACTTCAAGTCGATTCTGCTTGCACTGAACTAGGCTAGTAGCTTGACCTGGGTCCATAATAACCCACTTCCTCCTATAATACACAATAACAACCATCATAGCTGGGACAAAAACCCCACAATCCGCAACCAACTGAATCGAACGCCTTCCTGGAATAAATCATTAAATAAGCAATATTGCACTTCCTTATACTTGGTTTAAATCTTCAAACAATCAGGTGACTACATGTCACACTTATACAATCTCCTCGTGGTTACGCTCCCACAACCTTCCACATCAGGTAACAAGTCTGCACATCCATAACACCGACCACACTAATACTGCAATACATCAAGAACCCATGATCATGATACAAATCCTTTTTCTTTAAACGCCGATCTCAGGTGACACTGAAGACAATACCAGCTTACTCTAACATTCAAGTCCATTTTTCTCGCTCATCCGAGCTCATGACATCCCTATTAAAACCAAGCCTCAATCTCGATCCTTACTTCCAGTTCCTTACTGCTTACTGCACCTGACATGCCAATATGAAATAGCGCAAGAATTCCATCATAACTCCTGAACCACTATTAGGGTGAACACTTCATCACATAAAAACCTTCTTACTTACCTAAATTCAAGAGAACCATAACAACACACAAGTGAATTCTCACAATCACCCATAACAAACCTTCTTACTCATCTTCAATTGCCTCAGGAATAATAGCAACTTCCTTCAACTCATAGCAAACTCAACCCTCACTCATCCCGAGTGACCTTGATTCACGAGACCATGCTGCCTAAATCCCGCAACCCGTCTCATACCCTCGTGATAATCTTTCTACAACCCAGAGTTTGTTTCTCTCACTCCTTCCAATACTATCCTGCACTCTGAAAATAACATAGAGCACTCCAATCATTTTCCCTCTCTCTGAAATTACACTGCAAAAGCTCAATTCTTAATCATAGTGCTGCCTTTAACCCTTAAACACCGCGTTCTTAACCTTCAAATTTACTAGGACCGTTGCTAAGAGTCACCCATTC
This sequence comes from Nicotiana knightiana, assembly GCA_005239525.1. Taxonomy (NCBI): domain Eukaryota; kingdom Viridiplantae; phylum Streptophyta; class Magnoliopsida; order Solanales; family Solanaceae; genus Nicotiana; species Nicotiana knightiana. The sequence continues at coordinate 32,446 of ML438476.1, read as the reverse complement.
TAACTGGCCCCGAACATAATCAACTCCAAGGCTCTTCTAGAACATGAACATCCTCTCAATGAAGTACGCGACTGAGTCACTACCCTTACAACTCGCCTACCCTTAAGCATAAATTCTGAATCTTTCAAAGCCTAACCCTAGTCCAACAGTGCCAACTTTTGCACACATTCGTCAAATCCCACGCACAATTCACCATTTTACTCCTTTCCCTTAGCTGTAATAACTTGCCAACGCGCCGACAATCCGTGACCCCATGATAACACAATCCCACAACCCAACTGCAGGTGGTGAGACTCCCCCACTTAGCCCGAAACTACTCCTTGCACTACTCTAGACCCATGCTGGGAATCCTTCCTCCTTTGTTAACATGATCTTGCTCAACCAATCCACCCAATTCTTCAGAATTCTCCTGTTAGTACTTCCTGAATACTCAAATTCCCTAACATCATTCACATATTCGGCCTCCTACTGAATAGCCACTGGAATCCCTCACAGAAACTTGCCAACCACACAACCGCTAACCTACTCACAGAAGATAACCCACCTGTGGAAATCACCAACTGACACCTTCCAACGACGCCGTACCGCACACCCTCTACAACATCAATATCCCATCCTAAGCCTGTTCTCATTCACCAACTTTACCAGCCCATCCGCTCCTCATGGACATATACTAAATGCGCCACAATATCCTCTAATTCACCACTATGCTGCCGCTCTCCCACTTTGGTTAAACTCATTCCTTAGGCACTACCTGACCTTCTTTCCTTACGCCTGGCCTTTTAGAAATTTAGCCGCTGCCTGACACTTCTCATATGTCTTCCTTCGTCGTATGCTGTCCAATTCAATATCATTCTCCACAGCTCTTACACCAGTGGGTCACCACGACTTCAAACTCTCCGAGGATCATCTTTCTCGAGCTGCCTTCACTAGAAATAACTATTCAGACCTGAACCACCACGCACCACAATCTCTGACAACCGCTTCTTCAATACTAATTCACAACACTCTGGCCCAATGCAGCCGAAGAAACCATGACACCGACAAACTTAACACATTATGTTCGATCAAAATCAGCGATACCATATCACAGAGGAAAGATCCATCTCGCTTGATAACACCAAGTCTTACTACTTTATCGATCCAAAACCTGACCATTTATAACCCGAATGCCTTTCCTTTGCTGGAACTAAAATATTGAAATATCAAAATCACGCTCTTAGAAGACCTTCCTTCAAGCCATTCATTTCCCCTACATATGGGCAAGCATCCTACCATCACACCCACATCGCACGATAAGCAATCGTAAGCATCATCACTACCTGAGCATAGCCTTAAGGCTCTAAGAAACACAACTACTGAGCTGAAACAACATATTATCCTTCTGCAGGGCCACAACAACAGCCCCAACCAATTACGAATGGAAAACATCTCGCATCAAATTCGTAGCACCATTTCAATTCCTCAAATTCCCGATTCATAGCAAGCACTTTGCGACGTATAAGATTGGGTAGGAAGAACATAGCATAAGCCTCAAAGGAATGGAATCACACGATGAGAAAATCAAGAAAGGAAGTACTCCTAACAACCCTGTAGCGTCTCGAAGATAAGTACAGACGTCTCCGTACCGATCCGCAAGACCCTACTTGTCACGACCCAAAATCCAACACAGGTCGTGATGGCACCAAACACCGGAGTCACGCAAGCCAACAGTTGCTTACTAGTGAGATTATCCTTATTTAACATACCAACCCCACATAGTCCCACAACTTTAAACTTAGATCATTTAGATAAAAGCGGAAACATTAACCAACTTAAGTAAATACAGCCACAATGATCATGATCCAATATATACTGTCCCAAAATAAAGAGTCTACTAGGTGCGTGCCAGGAACTAGTGTCACAAGTCAACAGGCGAACTAGTAGAATATACAAAAGATGATAAAAACTGTACTGCTGTCTGAGATGAGTAGACAAAAATAAACAAAAGATAACTCCATAGAACTGCTGAGAATCGCCAAAGGAGGCAGCTCACCGTGGAGTCAGGTCCAGAATATATGTCAAGCTTCGATCGGATAACCAGAAACACCAGCCTCAGAACCTGTACAATTAAGTACAAAAGTGCAGCATGAGTACATAAATATATATGTACCCAGTGAGTATCCCGCCTAACCTCGAAGAGGTAGTGACGAGAGGTCGATATGACACTCACTAAGGTCCAATAGTAATAATACAATACAGGATATAATGAAATGCAGTAGANCAGCTCACCGTGGAGTCAGGTCTAGAATATATGTCAAGCTTCGGTCGGATAACCAGAAACACCAGCCTCAGAACCTGTACAATTAAGTACAGAAGTGCAGCATGAGTACATAAATATATATGTACCCAGTGAGTATCCCGCCTAACCTCGAAGAGGTAGTGACGAGAGGTCGATATGACACTCACTAAGGTCCAATAGTAATAATACAATACAGGATATAATGAAATGCAGTAGACATGTGAGACAGTAGGCAGCATATACCTATCAAATACAGAAATCCAGGAAACTACTGAAAATAAGCAACAATGTACACTTTCCTTTTCCCCCAAATATCTGTCAAGTCAATATCAATGGAAACAGTACCAAATAGCCAAGCGCACACAAGGGTAAGACAACCTACCGGAGTCATAAGGAAATATCTAGATACTGAATAGACGTAAAGCTTCCCCCGCTCGCGAATCATACCTGCTACTCGGGTGCTGACACATTTATATACAATTTCCATAAAGCTTATCTCGATCGCGAATCATACCTGCGATTTGAGTGCTGACACACTTATATACAATTACCATAAAGCTTCCCTCGATCTCGCATCATACCTGCGATTCGAGTGCTAACACACTTATACCAATTTATCATAAAGCTTCCCTCGATCACGAATCATACCTGCGATTCGAGTGTTGACTCTCATACGTACATATATATATATATACCGAAGTATTAATAAATCAGTAGGGGCTATACCTGTAACGAGGATTAATCAACTGAGAGTTCAAGAGCAACTTTCCACATTTCCATATCAATTCAAAAGCAATAGGCAGCTCGAAGGACACCCGAAGATACATATAAGGCACATAGAGACATGCTTGTGAGCCCTAAAACTACCCGACATAGCATGATAGTCGCTACGTACGGACTCTCGTCACTTAGTACGCACGTAGCCCCCGAAACAATTACACACAACACATATAGCACCTATGGGGACAATTCCCTCTTACAGGGTTAGAAAAGGAGACTCACCTCGTGTCGAATCTACCCCGCGGACCAAGGATGGGCCCGAACTCCGAACTCTACACCCGAGGACTCGCAACTAGACAAATATGGTACAATGACATCAATGCATTCTCAAAGTAGGGAAATTATCTTATTTATTCAATAATTCAATATTCTTGAAGAATTCCCAAAATCCAACCTCGGGCCCGCACGCTCGAATTTTGAAAACTCATGGGGGATTCGCTCACCCGAAGCCTAAGGATCGTAAATATATGATTTCTACTTGAATTTATAGCAATAAATGGATAATTCACCAATTTCTCAAGAACCCTAAATTATTACCCAATTCTTGACTTTTCAATGATTTAGTAGTTAATTTAGCTAGAAGATCATGAATTAAACTAGTGTTGAAGTGGAATTAACTCACCTTGACAGTATTTAGGTCGTGGTGTGCTCTCCCCAAGCTCACAAGACTCTAATGGTGGAGGAAAATGAATGAATGGGGTGAAATCCCGATTTTCAAAGAATATATACTGCCTGGCCTACAGGGATTCCGCACCTGTGGTCTCGCGCCTGCGAGCTGGAGCTCGCACCTGCAGAACTGGACGGGAAGGGCTGGGTTCTCACCTGCGGAGGGATGGCCGCACCAGCGGTTCCTCTCCTGCGGACTTTTGTCCGCACCTGCGAGAAAGGGGGAGCTCACCTGGGGTCGCACCTGTGATGCTTGGGACCGCATGAGCGGTCCCGCACCTGTGACTGGGAAACGACACCTGCGGTCATACCAGATCAGGTGCACCAGCAACTATTTTTGCTTGTTTTTAACCCCGTTGGGTGCTCGGGAGGCCCCTGGCCCCACCCGAGCCCTCGTCCAAATATACCAACAAGTCCCAAATCATAATACGGACTCGCTCGAGCCTTCGAAACACCCAAAACAACGCTAAAACTCAAAATCACACCTCCAAACCCCAAGAACCAAACTTAGGAACTTTAAGTTTTCTATACTTCGCTAACAACGCGCTAGAACAACCTATACTACTTGGAATGACACCAAATTTTGCAGGCAAGTCATAAATGACATAATGAAACTATTCCCAGTCTCAAAATTCTGTTCGGACCTTGATAACACAAAAACACACCCAAAACCACAATAGGAACTTAAGGAACTTCTTATTTCAGTATTGGGCGCCGAAACGCTCCCGGGTCATAAGAAACCCATTCCGAACATATGCCTAGGTCCAAAATCATCACACGAAGCTACCGGAACCGACAAAACTCGATTCTGAGGTCGTTTGCCCAAAAGGTTGACCGAAGTCAAACTTGGCCTTAAAGGCCAACCTTAAGGAACCATTTGCTCCTATAGCACTCTAAACACCTCCGAATCCCGGACCACCAGTCCCCGCAAGTCATAAATCATAAAAAGACGCTATGGGAAGTTTCATTTAGGGGAACGGGGTACGATAACGCAAAATGACCGGTCAGGTCATTACATTCTCTACCTCTTAAACAAACGTTCGTCCTCGAACGGGTCTAGAATCATACCTGAAGTGCTGAATATGTGTGGATATCTGCTCCACATGTCCTCCTCGGACTCCCAGGTCGCCTCCTCAACTAGATGGCCCTTCCACTGGACCTTTACGGCAGAAACTCTCTTAGACTTGAACGGGCGGTCCTATCTATCAGTAATAGCAACTGGCTCGTCCTTGTAGCCCAACCTCTCATCCAACTGAATAGTGCTGAAATCAATCACGTGAGAGAAGTCGGCGTGGTACCTCCAGAGCATAGATACATGAAAAATTGAATGAACTCCTAATAAACTAGGAGGCAAGGCCAACTCATAAGCAACCTCCCCAACTCGCCTCAACACCTCGAATGGACCTATAAACCTCGGGTTCATCTTGCCCTTCTTCCCAAACTTCACAATAACCTTCATAGGCGAGACTTTCAACAGGACCCTTTCTCCCTCCATTAATGATACATCACACGCCCTTTGATCCGCGTAACTCTTCTGTCTGGACTGTGCTGTATGGAGCCTCTCCTAAATTAACTTCACTTTCTCCAAGGCATCCCTCACCAGGTCGGTGCCATATAACTTAGCCTCGCCAGGCTCAAATCACCCGATAGGAGAACGACATCTCCGACCATACAAAGCCTCAGATGGTCCCATCTCAATGCTGGACTGATAACTATTATTGTAAGAAAACTCGGCCAAAGGCAAGAACTGGTCCCACTGACCTCCGAAGTCAATCACACATACCCTGAGCATGTCCTCCAATATCTGAACTGTACGCTCCGACTGACCATCAGTCTGATGGTGAAATGCTGTGCTGAGGTCTATCTGGGTGCCCATCTCACTATGCAATGCTCTCCAGAAATGCGAGGTGAACTGAGGACCTCGATCTGATACAATGGACACCGGCACACCATGCAACCGGACTATCTCCCGAATGTAGATCTGGGCCAACCTCTCAGAAGTATATGTAGTAGCTACTGGAATGAAATGCGCCAATTTGGTCAATCTATCCACAATGACCCAAATCGCGTCCACCTTCCGCAAAGTCCGAAGCAACCCAACCACGAAGTCCATAGCGATGCGCTCCCATTTCCACTCAGGAATGGGCATCTGCTGAAGTAGGCCTCCTGGCCTCTGGTGCTCATACTTCACCTGCTGGCAATTAAGACACCTAGTCACATACTCCACAATGTCCTTCTTCATCCGCCTCCACCAGAAATGCTGCTTCAAGTCACGATACATCTTCGTAGCACCAGGATGAATAGAATACCGAGAAATGTGTGCCTCCTCTAGAATCCTCTCCCTCAGGCCATCAACATTAGTAACACATAAGCGGCCCTGAAGTATCAGAACACCATCCTCGCCAATAGTAACCTCCTTGGCCCTACCCTGAACCACTGTCTCCCGAAGCTCTGCTAAGCACGGATCATAGAACTGTCGGGCCTTAATCTCCCCCAATAACGAAGACTGAGCAACCACATGTGCTAAAACTCGACGAGGCTCTGAAAGGTCTAACCTCACTAGGAGATTGGCCAAGGACTGAATGTCCAAGGCTAGAGGTCTCTCCTCTGCTGCAATATAAGCCAAGCTACCCATACTCTCCGCCTTCCTGCTCAAAGCATCTGCTATCATATTTGCCTTTCCCGGGTGATAAAGAATGGTGATGTCATAATCTTTCAACAACTCAATCCATCTGCGCTGCCTCAAATTAATATCCTTCTGCTTGAACAAGTGCTGCAAGCTACGGTGGTCTGTATAAACCTCACAGGACACTCCATACAAGTAGTGCCTCCAAATCTTAAGAGCATGAACAATCGCCGCCAACTCCAAATCGTGCACAGGGTAATTCTTCTCATGAACCTTCAGCTGGCGTGAAGCATAAGCAATAACTCTCCCCTCCTGCATCAATACACACCCCAAGACAACGCGTGAAGTGTCACAATATACTGTGTACATCCCAAAACCGGATGGCAATACTAGAACTGGTGCTGAGGTCAATGCTGTCTTGAGCTTCTGAAAGTTCGCCTCACACTCGTCAGACCATCGAAACGGGGCATTCTTCTGAGTCAATCTAGTCAATGGAGCTGCAATAGAAGAGAAACCCTCCACAAATCGGTGATAATAGCCTGCTAGGCCCAAACAGCTCTTGATCTCTGTAGCTGAAGTAGGACGCGACCAGCTCTAAACTGCCTCGATCTTCTGAGGATCAACCTTGATTCCCTCTCCGGATACCACATGCCCCAAAAATGCCACGTAACCCAACCAAAACCCACACTTGGAGAACTTAGCATATAACTTTTGTTCTCCCAAAGTCTGGAGCACCACTCTCAAATGCTGCTCGTGCTCCCCCAGGCTACGTGAGTAAATCAAAATATCATCAATGAAGGCAATGACAAAGGAATCAATATACGGACTAAATACCCTATTCATCAAGTCCATGAATGCTGCTGGGGCATTAGTCAAGCCAAAAGACATCACCAGGAACTCATAATGGCTATATCTCGTACGAAAAGCAGTCTTTTGAACATCTGAAGCCCGAATCCTCAACTGATGATACCCCGATCGCAAATCAATCTTAGAAAACACACGAGCACCCTGCAACTGGTCAAGCAAATCATCGATGCGTGGAAAGGGATACTTGTTCTTAATGGTAACCTTGTTCAACTGGCGGTAACCCATACACGTCCGTATAGACCCATCCTTCTTCTTCACAAATAAAACTGGAGCACCCCACAACGATACACTCGGTCTGCTGAACCCCTTAGCTAACAACTCCTCAAGCTGCTCCTTCAACTCCTTCAACTCTTTCGGAGCCATACCGTACGGAGGAATAGATATAGGCTGGGTGTCTGGAGCTAAATCAATGCAGAAATCAATATCACGGTACAGAGGCATGCCCGGAAGATCCAAAGGAAATACATCCGCAAACTCTAGAACAACTGGCACTGAATCAATCGTCGGAGACTCGATGGTGGTGTCCCGCACATAAGCAAGATAGGCCAGACAACCCTTCTCGACCATATGTCGAGCCTTCATGAATGAAATAACCCGACTGGTTGAACTAACTGAAGAACCCCTCAATTCCAGCCTAGGAGACTCGGGCATGGCTAAAGTAACTGTTTTGGCATGGCAATCAAGCACGACATGATAGGGAGATATCCAATTCATGCTTAGAATAACCTCAAAATCAATCATGTCGAGCAATAAAAGGTCAGATCTGGTCTCGAACCCACAGAAGGTGATCACACAAGACCGATACACCTGGTCTACCACCACAGAATCGCCCACAGGAGTGGACACATATATAGGAGATCCCAAGGACTCACGAGAAACATCCAGAAAAGGAGCAAATAGGGCTGAAACATATGAATAAGTTGATCCTGGATCAAACAATACTGAAGCCTCTCTACCACATACTGAGATAATACCTGTGATCACGATGTCTAAGGCCACTACATCTGATCTGGCCGGAATAGCATAGAACCTGGCTGGAGCAACTGAAGACTGAGCCCCACCGGAGTGAACAGGAGCTGCCTGACCTCTCCCTGACTGGCCTCCACCTCTAGGACGACCCCTGATGACCTGTCCTCCACCTTTAGGTGGCCGGACTACTGGTGATGAACTCATAGGCTGATAACCCTGCTGCACTGTCTTGACCTGAAACTTGGGACAAACCCTCCTCACATGGCCTAGATCCCCACACTCATAACATCTCACAAGTGACATATCCTGTTGCCCCGAAGAAGAAGACTTCTGAATGGCCGGAGAGCGATATGAACCCTCAGGCATAGCACTAAAGCAGGAACTGGAGGATCTCTGGCGACTGGAGTAACCATTAGGAGAACTCTAAATAGCTGGAGGACGGTAAGAGCGCTCTGGCATGGCACTGAACTGGGGCCTAACTGGAACACCTCGGGGAGGTGGTGGAGGTTCTGAATAAGAAAGCCTGCTGGGCTGACCACCCCCACAGCAACCTCTGCTCCTAGCTGGGGCATCCCTGAAATCTCCTGAGAACCTACCCCTCTTTTCCTACTGACCCTACTCCCTGCTCCTCGACCGATAGCCCTCGATCCTGCGAGCAATCTCCACTACGAGCTGATAAGGAGTACCCATCTCCACCTCTCGAGCCATGGTGGATCTAATACCTGGATGCAACCCTGCTACAAACCTCCGCACTCTCTCAGCATCGGTGGGTAATATCATAAGTTCATGGCGCGACATNATGTTGTGCAGTCTATCCCTACACCTATCAATGAAGTCCTGGGCATCCTCACCTCGCTCACCCCCGAAGACTGGAGGGCACAATTGAGTCCATCTGTCTAACATCTTCTGTTGATTTCCATCCGCAGCTGGTCTGGGCTCTGGTGCTGCTACTACAGGCTGGTCCTCACCCACGGGCAGTGTACCCGGGGTGTGAAGTAATGCTGCTGTCGGTCCTGCGGCCTGGGCAGTAGGGGCCTGGGCTCCCCCTCCCGCCTGAGAAGTGGCAGGATCTGCTGGAAATAAACCAGCCTGGGACATAGTGTCCATAAATCTCATCGTACGGCCCATGACTGCCTGGAAGCCTGGTGCCGTCATAAAGTCTACTGGTGCAGGATCTGCTGGAGGAACCTCATCCTGCTCCTCTATAATAGGGTCCTTTGATGGCGGGACCAGAATAGCTCTAGGACGCCCTCGTCCCCTACCACGGGCCGGTGCCCTCCCTCGACCTCTGCCAGCGGGGGTAGCGGCCCTTCCCGGGTCTGGAACATCAGATGTGCGCGTCCTCACCATCTGTGAGAGAATAGATTAATGAATTTAATAAATCATCGACTGCACGATAGAATAAGAACAAAGAGAGGTTTCCTAACACCCTATAACCTCCTGAAGATAAGTACAGACGTCTCTGTACCGATTCGCAAGACTCTACTGGGTTTGCCCGTGACTCGTGAGACTTACGTGAACCTAGTGCTCTGATACCATATTTTCACAACCCAAAATCCAACACAGGTCGTGATGGCGCCCAACACCGGAGTCAGGAAAGCCAACAGTTGTTTACTAGTGAGATTATCCTTATTTAACATACCAACCCCACAAAGTCCCAAAGTTTTAAACATAGATCATTTAGATAAAAGCGAAAACATTAACAAACTTAAGTATATACAACCACAATGATCATGATCCAATATATATAGTCCCAAAATAAAGAGTCTACTATGTGCGTGCCAGGAACTAGTGTCACAAGTCAACATGCGAACTAGTAGAATATACAAAAGATGATACTAATTGTACTGCTGTCTGAGAGGAGTAGACAAAAATAAACAAAAGATAACTCCATAACACTGCTGAGAATCACCAAATGAGGCAGCTCACCGTGGAGTCAGGTCTAGAATATATGTAAAGCTTCGGTCAGATAACCATAAACACCAGCCTCAGAACCTGTACAATTAAGTATAGAAGTGCAACATGAGTACATAAATATATATGTACCTAGTGAGTATCCCGCCTAACCTCGAAGAGGTATTTTGGGGAGGTCGACATGACACTCACTAAGGTCCAACAATAATAATACAAAACATGATATAATGAAATGCAGTAGACATGTGAGACAGTAGGCAACAAATACCTATCAAATACAGAAATGCAGGAAACTACTGAAAATAAGCAACAATGTACACTTTCATTTTCCCCCCAAATATCTGTCAAGTCAATATCAATGGAAACAATACCAAATAGCCAAGCGCACACAAGGGTAAGACAACCTTCCGGAGTCATGAGGAAATATCTAGACACTGAATAGACGTAAAGCTTCCCCCGCTCGCGAATCATACCTGCGACTCGGGCACTGACCTTTTTTATATACAATTTCCATAAAGCTTCCCTCGATCGCGAATCATACCTGCGATTCGAGTGCTGACACACTTATATATAATTACCATAAAGCTTCCCTCGATCACGCATCATACCTGCGATTCACGTGCTGACACACCTATACCAATTTATCATAAAGCTTCCCTCGATCGTGAATCATACCTGCGATTCGAGTGCTGACTTTCATACGTACATATATATATATATACCGATGTATTAATAAATTAGTATGGGCTATACATGTAACGAGGATTAATCAACTGGGAGTTCATTTGCAACTTTCCACATTTCCATATCAATTCAAAAGTAATAGGCAGCTCGAAGAACATCCAAAGATACATATTAGGCACATAGAGACATGCTTGTGAGCCCTAAAACTACCCGACATAGCATGATAGTCTCTACGTACAGACTCTCGTCACTTAGTACGCATGTAGCCCCCGAAACAATTACACACATGACATATAACACTTATGGGGACAATTCCCTCTTACAGGGTTAGAAAGGAGACTCATCTCGTGTCGAATCTACCCCTGCAGACCAAGGATGCGCCTGAACTCCGAACTCTACACCCGAGGACTCGCAACTAGACAAATATGGTACAATGACATCAATGCATTCTCAAAGTAGGGAAATTATCCTATTTATTCAATAATTAAACATTCTTGAAGAATTCCCAAAATCCAACCCCGGGCCCGCACGCTCGAATTCCGAAAACTCACGGAGGAGGTTTGACAGTAGTTAGGTCGTGGTGTTCTCTCCCAAAGCTCACAAGACTCTAATGGTGGAGGAATATGAATGAATGGGGTGAAATGCCGAGTTTCAAAGAATATATACTGCCTGGCCTACAGGGATTCCGCACCTGCTGCTTGGGGACTGCACCTGCGAGCTGGGGCTCGCACTTGTGGAACTGGACGGGAAGGGCTGGGTTCGCACCTGCGGAGGGATGGCCGCACCAGCGGTTTCGCTCCTGCGGAATTTTGTCCGCACCTGCGAGAAAGAGGGACCTCACCTGGGGTCGCACCTGCGATGCTTGGGACCGTTGGAGAGGTCCCGCATATGCGACTGGGCAACCGCACCTGCGGTCACACCAGATCAGGTGCACCAGCAGCTATTTTAGCTGGTTTTAGCCCCGTTGGGTGCCTGGGAGGCCCCTGGGCCCACCCGAGCCCTCGTCCAAATATACCAACAAGTCCCAAATTATAATACGGACTCGCTCGAGCCTTCGGAACACCCAAAACAATGCTAATACTCAAAATCACACCTCAAAACCCCAAGAACCAAACTTAGGAACTTTAAGTTTTCTAGACTTCGCTAACAACGTGCCGGACCGACCTATACTACTCGGAATGACACCAAATTTTGCAGGCAAGTCATAAATGACATAACGGAACTATTCCCGGTCTCGGAATTCCGTTCGGACCTTCATAACACAAAAATGCGCCCAAAACCACAATACGAACTTAAGGAACTTCTTATTTCAATATTGGGCGCCGAAATGCTCCTGGGTCATCAGAAACCCATTCCGAACATACGCCCATGTCCAAAATCATCACACGAAGCTACCAGAACCGAGGAAACTCGGTTGGGAGGTCATTTGCCAAAAATATTTACTGAAATCAAACTTGGCCTTAAAGGCCAACCTTAAGGAACCATTCTTTCCTATAGCACTCTAAACACATCCGAATCCCGGACCACCAGTCCCCACAAGTCATTAATCATAAAAAGCCGCTATGGGAAGTTTAATTTAGGGGAACGGGGTCCAATAGCGCAAAATGATCGGTCAGGTCGTTACACTACTAGACTTGCTCATGACTCGCAAGACCTAAGGGAATCTAGAGCTCTGATACCAAGTTGTCACGACCCAAATTCCATAAGGTCGTGATGGCGCCGGACACCACTGTCAGGCAAGCCAATCATTAAATGGTTAAGTAAAATTTCCCGTTTTAGCATTTTTGAAACCATTACCTTTCACCTTATTACATAATACCTGAATGAAATCCGCTAAGTAAATAGGACAGGTAAATTTTTTTAATTTATTACAGTAAATCCCAAACAACTCCCAGAACCCGGTGACACAAGTACATGAGCAATTTCTAAGAATTTTACAAATTCTACAAAGCTTGTCCGAAATACAAATTGGACAAGGAATAAAAATGAAAATACAATATATAGAGGGAGACTCTGCCGACCGCGAGTCGTCTCCAAGTGATGTAGCTCGTCTAAGTCTCTAAGTCAGCCATATTGCTATAAAGGTACCTGTGCAATAAAATGCATAACAAGTGTAGCATGAGTACGAAAACAACGTGTACTCAGTAAGTATCCCGCCTAACCTCAGAGAGGTAGTGACGAGAGGTCGACTTGACCCTCACTAAGGTCCAACAAAATAATTTAACAAGATATGATATCAGTAATAGGCATACGAGGATGATAAAAACAGTAAACATTAAAGATAACTGTGATTCAAATAAATACTGAAAGTACATACCCAATTACTACTTCATTTTCCCCCAAATATCTTAAACAAACAATTATTACTCCATTTTCCCCCAAATATCTTGTCACTTCAAAATCCATGAAATCATTAACAATTTAACATGTGCATACAGGATAAGGACAACCGGCCTGAGCCATCATAATAATCATATTTGTGCACTACCGAGGGTTGAACGCCCTGAACCATAATTTCATCTTTCAATCTTGCCGTGGCGTACGACCCGCTCCCATGAGAGTCGGGGAAATAACACTCTGCTCGCGGAATGTAAATTGCGAAGAGGTCACATGCACACACAATATTAACCATAATGTATATTTCAATCTCGCCGTGGCGTACGGCCCACTGCCATGGG